>PVJS01000272.1:126537-147033 GCA_004027185.1 Glis glis
TGATGGACCGGTAGTCAAAGACGGGTAAGATCATCACATCCTCATACCAACCTAAGGCAGGCAGGCAACCATGATGTTGCTGAGCTGATGACGGGTAAGGATGAGGGATGATTGGTGACAACCTAAGCCAGGCACGGTCACAAGCCTCTTAATTTTCTGGTAAAACAAGAAGGGGGAGATGTGGGAAGCTGGGCTCGGTTGAGCCAGCCAAGATGGCACCGTGGCGGGCTGCCAAGTCTCGTGACCCGCGCTTGTTTACCAGACCTAGCACATGCGCAGTTGAGAAGCGCACGCGTTTGGTGCATGCTCATTGCGTGTTTGCTGCTGGAGAGCCTATGAGAGGAGGCCTGGCCTGCGTGTATGGGCGTGAGAGAGGTGTGATTGGAGGATTGCTTCTGGCGTGATTGGGGAGGGGTTGCTCGTACATAATATAAGCGGGATGCCGATGTTAAGAGAGGGAGAGGAAACTGAGAGGATAATAAAGAAAGAGGAAGCTGCACCATCTGTACTGAAGTGTCTGTGTGTCGATTTTCCTGGACTCTGCCAGTCGGAACTCCAGGACTGCGTCACTTGATGAGATGAATGACTTGGAGGTGACAGTAACAGGACAAGAAGCAAAGAGTCCCACCTTAATTCATGACTCTTGTATCATATCTTGCAAAGCACATTTTAGCAAAAGGGCTGGGGCATGAGAAGGACTATGGACGTGGCGTGGCAGGAGCATCTCTGTGTGAGGCCTGGGTAGACATCCTAACTTATAAAAAAAACTGATTTCAATTCTGCAGCTCTTATTTCTCCCAATAGCAGCTCAAAAATTTAAAATTCTGTAACAATTCCTGCCTTGCATGTATGTGGAAAGGAAGGGATAGTGGGGATTGAACCCGAGGCATTCTACCTCCATGCTACACCCCTAGCCCGATTTTTATTTTTTATTTTTGAATCAAGGTCTTGCTAAGTTGCTGAGGGTCTCAAACTTCTGCCTTTTCAAAGAATTTGCTCCCCAGAATGCAATCCCTGAGTGGCTTCAAGACCAATAAAGAACCCAATCAGTTCCTTCATCACTCTGTAATAACCTTCCTTTTTAAATTTCTTCCCTCCACTTGTGTTTCATCGCTCATGGATTATTGCTGGAGTCTAAGTCCATTTGTGCTGCTATAAAAGAATGTCTGTCACTGGATACTTTATAGAGAACAGAAATTTATTTCTCACAGTTCTGGAAGCTGAGAAGTTCAAGACAAAGACTCTGACATTTGGTGAGGGTTTTCCTGATATATCCTCATATGGTAGAAGATGAAAGAGCAAGAGAAACCACACTCTCCCATGTCCCTTTGTAAGGGCACCTGATTCCTTCCCATGAGGGAAGCAGCCCTTGTGGCCTTCTCCACCTCTTAAAGGCTCCACCTTGTAATACCTGAATTTTGGAGGGGACACCTTCAATCCATATTGTCTGGGAAGACAAACACTAAACAGTATCTACATAATTTAATTAATTAATGAGCTGCACACCCACCCCTTGTTATTTATAGCTTTGCCCTAGGAATATACCTTGTACCCCAGTCATGCAATCTGATTATCAAATGGATCACCATTTGAACACCCTCGATCTTCAACTTTCCCTTTTGGTTGCAATGCTCAGTCCCCCCACCCCCATTGCTTTGGGAAGAGGAATTTCTCTATTCCCCTCTGATGGACTAAATGTTCTACAAGCTTTGGGTAATTCTGCTCTAGCCAGTAGGCGGCCTCATTTCCCACCACTTACCTTTCATACTATTGAGATACTATATATTGTAAATTTAAACTTATATGAGTAAAAATGGTTATATGGAAACATTTGGATGAAAGTAAAAAAATACATTCACACTTATCAAAATATTGAAAATCACAAATATTAAGAGCTTGATCAGGTCAGCATTTTGATGTTTTTTTCTATTACTATGCGTATGAAAGAAAATCGTTGGTCAGGTTAGAGGCATCACTGGTTTTCCTCGGAAGCTGACAGAGAACTACAAGATGAGTTGAAGTCCAAGAGGAAAGGTAAGCATTCCCTGCAGGAGGCCAGAGGATAAGGAATGGAGGCCTGAGCCAAGGATGGGGTGAAGGGCCAGTGCCTCTCACCGCTGGTGTGGCTCATCTGCACATGGAGACAGACATTTCCACAGGGTTGTAGAAGGATATGTCAGTCAGCTTTCTGTTGCTGTAACAAATGTCTGAGGTTACCAACTTATAAAGAGAAAAAAATATTTTGGCTCACAGTTCTAGAGGTTTCAGCCCAATGGTTGGTTGACCTTGTTGCTTTTGGGCCTGTGGTGAGGTAGTACATCATGGTGGGTAACATTTGGCAGAGCAAAGCTGTTCACTTCATGATTAGGAAAAGAAGAAGGGAAGGAGACTGGGGTACCATAATACCCTTTGAGTGTATCCCAATGACCTAAAACCTCCCACCATGCCCTGCCTCTTAAAGGCTCCACAACCTCATGATACTGCCAGGCTGGAACCAAGCCTTTAATACATAGGCCTGTGGGGGATTTTCCAGATCCAAATTGTGACAAGGAATCACTAAATTAGAGAATATTTTTAAATTGCTTAGCATGGTTCCTGGGAATAGAGTAAATACTTAATTCATTATCAGCCCAGGAAATAATTTCCACCTCAAATTTTCTGAAACATAAAAGTAAACAAGGTTCCTTGCTTTTGAATTTGTCATTGTTATGTAAATATTTATTAAGTGTTTATTATTCATGAGGTAGCATCAGATACCAAAGCCTTGGCACAGAAGAAACCAAAGTCCTCAGCCTCAAAATCGTATGAGAGAAGCCAAGATTCCAGTGTGGTAGCTATAGAAAAAAATATTGATTATATATGTTGTCACATAGTGGTAAGTGCTAGCAATCAAAATAAAGTAGCCTAAAGGTTTAGACTAAAGGAAGGAATTCCTCACCTATTCAGTTTTTAATGTTTAAAAGAGTTTTAAGTAGCATGGAAAATAGCATTAATTTATAAACTTTGAAATTGCATATGCCATAGGATTACAGAATCATAATGCTATAAAACCAATGGGAGAGTAGATGTATAATAATAGAAAAAATATCAAAATGCTTGCCTGATCAAGCTCTTAATATTTGTGATTTTAAATGTTTTTATAATAAGCATGGATGTATTTTAACTTTCATCCAAATAAGCATTTTAGTTATATAAGTTTAAATTTACTATATACTATATCTCAACAGTATGAAACATTAAGTGGTGGAAAGTGAATTTCTTCCCCGATGGACATCTGCCCTTTTCTCATAGAATACAGCAATTCTAGAGTATTGTACCAGGCACATTCTACATTTGTGGATTAGCAGTATTTTATTTCAAAATTATCTCAAATTTATAGCAAAGATGCACATACAGGATAAAGATGTTTTTCCTTAAACCATTTGAGGGTTTCCAACTTAATACCCCATCACCCTTGAATTATTAAATGCACATTTTCTATACACAGGACATTCTCATACATAACCAAAATGCATCAATCAAAATCCAAGTTAACAATGTTTTATTAGAGCCATCTAATCTTTAGACCTCATTAAAATTTCACCAATTGTCCCTATAATATCTTTATAGAAAAATGATCTAGTCCAGACTCTCATGTTGAATTTAGTTGTCACATCCATTTGGTTTCCTTCAACCCAGAACAGTTTTTAGGTCTTTTTGACTGTCATGACCTTGACATTATTGAACATTATAGGCTAATGACTTTGTAGAGTGCCCCTCATTTTTAGTTGATGTGATGTTTCTTTATGATTAGATTCAGATTGTGCATCTTTGGCAGGAAGATCACAGAAATGATGTTGCGTGTTTCTTGTATCTTATCAGGAGCCACATGATATTGATTTATCCCATTACTGATGATGTTACTTTGATGATGGGAATAAGGCTGTGTCTGCCAAGCTTCTCACTGGGAAGTTACTCTGTTTTTTGTAGTGTATAAACATTTTGTGTGGAGGTTGAAACTAAGTAAATATCCCATTGATCGACAAACTTTAATTCCTCTATTTATGTATTTATTTATTCTATGAATTTGTTCATTTATATATGTAATACTCATGATTTTCTATTTTACTCAGTAGCTCATAATCTGTTATTGCTATGATTTATTTTGATGCTGAAATTTCATCCAATGGGGCCGGTGAGAACTCCATCAAACTGGCTTCATGAGCCATCCATACTTTCTGGTACAAGTCATTTCAGGCCCATCTTGTACTTTATTGCCACCTACCCATCCACCTCCATCTCCCAGCCGACACACATATTCTTTAAGTAGCAATTTCTCCAAGGATTCCTGATTCATTTCAGAGGAGAATGATAATTAACAATAAGCTCAGGTGTGTTCTTTGCTATTGGAGTGTTATTGCTTCTAGGAGCACTCAACAGATGCTTTCAAATGCCCACCCTTGTAGCCAGTGATAGATCTAATTTCTGCTGAAGTTGACAGCAAGGGCACCATTTCTCCGAGGAACCCCAGAGTACTATTGTGATGAGAATGTAAATGTATATTGGGCAGCACTAATAGCGAGTATTTATGAGACCTGAAGAACTGGAATTGGAAACTGAGTCTTTCTGATACAAAAGACAATAACCTTTCCATTGACCTTGGATGCCTATGGTAATCAGAGCCCTTAGGACTAGCTGATTATTATAGACTTTTTGGACCATGAAGATATTATTTTTCCTCGTAGAGAGTAGTAAAGAGGCCAAATCACCTAGACTACGCTGTGAAACTGCACTCAGAAAATCCAGATCAATAACCCTGTAGGGGAACACAGGCAATATCTGCTTATAAACCTAGGTGGTAGAAAGAACCATGCACATTTCTTTCTAGGTGGGAGAAAGAACCATGCACATGCCAGGGACTGTGGATCTTGGGATGTGGCAGTGGTAAACCTAAAGAAGGAGGGGGCAAGGCTTTGTTCTCACATCATGGAGACCAGAAACAAGAGAGAGAGCAGGGGAAGGAGGAACCATATATAATCCCCAATGCTGCAGTCCCAGGAACCCACCTTCTCCAGCCATACCCTACCAGCTCAGGCCACCACCCAGAGAAATCCACTACAATGGATTCATCCACGGCTGAGATTACAACCCTCATGATTTAACTATATCAACCCTGAATATTAATAAATGAGCTCTTTAGGGGACATTCTATATCTAAATATAACATCAATTTTTTAAACTAAACTGTGATTTTCATTTATTTATTCATTCATTTATCCAGCAACTATGTATGGAGCACTAAATATTGTGATCTGTCAACTGATAGTTCAAATTTATATAAATAAATTTACATTGACATTATACACACACACACACACACACACACACACACACACAACTACCTTAACATACTTAGAAATGTAATTCTTTTTATAGTATACAATATGATACAGTACATAATATATACTTATATGTTTATATACTTATGTCACTTCTTATAAATGCTGAGATTTAAGCTATATTTATAACTAGCATATAAGTGCATATTATCAGAAACCATATTTTTATTATCTCCATATTACAGACAAGGAAATTGAAATTCAGAGACTGTATGTGAATTTTCTAAAATCAAGCTATTATTGGTGACTAAATTCAATCTGATTTATTGCTATGAAGTTAAGAGTAAGGTTTTTATCTAAGACCAATAGGATTTAACATTGAACTAAAACCAAAGACTGTCTTATCCTAAATTGTATGTCCTTTAATCCAGAAGTGGCCTTCAAGTCTCCCATTTGGCTTGCTGTGCAATTCTAATTGTCTCTCCCTCGCTTCTTCTTTCCTTTCTTTTCTTTTTTTCCTCGACTCTGGCAGCTTAGTTGATATTCAAAGCCTCCAGAAACTTGAAGGCAGATTTCATTTTTGTTAATAAAGCAGTGCAGTTTGAAATGATTTAAGGGATATCTGGCATCTTGCATAGGAATTGTAAGAAGACAAAGGCACCCAGGAAGTTCTAATAAAATAAAAGGGGAAAACTTTCTGTTTTGATTTAAAGTTCATTGTGTTTAAGGAGGACAGTAGCTGTCAGTCAAAACATCCATTTCCTACTGGCATAATTCAGTGGTTAGGCTACTACCATGCACAAGTGCTCAGAAGAAAAAATTGATTGAGTGGCCATACTTAAATCAGGAGTGGCAAACCATTATCTGTAAAGGGCTAAGTGCAAAATATGATAGGTATTGCAGGCCATATGGTCCCTCTTTCTCAGCCACCAATCTCTACTTTTATGGCAGAAAAGTAGTCATGGACAATATATAAACCATTGGATGTGACTATGTTCCAATAAAACTTGACTTACATAAACTGCAAGCTAGATCTCATCCATTGTTCATAGTTTGCTGACTCCTGATGCAGTCGCCAGATTTTCTACCATTTGGCACACTATGTGAACTTGTTGCAGGAAAATCAGGTCCCTGAAGTGAGGAGACAGAGACCAGAGTTGGAAGCAGGTTTCTTTATTCACTAGTGAAGGCTCAGAAAGCAAGGGTTCGGACCTGAGCCGTGAAAAAAGAAATTCCAAGTTTTTTTATGCATTTGGTCATATAATTGCAGAGGGGAGGGAAGGGTGTGAGATTTATTTCAACTAGCATAAGCAAGAGACAGAAGCAGGATGGCTGTTAACCTATATATTACCTCTCTCTCCTTTCATCTTGTGCCTTATCTCAAATGAGGCCTAGGGATACTCTGCCTTGTTTATATTAGGAGGAGCTGGTACTGGGTTGTACCTCTCAAGCAGTCTAGGGAGGACCAGCCTGTTCTGTCTTATCTCTGGAGATGTCTGCTTATTATTATCTGAGGAGGGGAGGCAGTGAAGAAGCCTTTTTCTTTTATTTTAATTTCTAAGCTTCTAGTCAAATGTGGCTCCAAGGACCCGGCCGGGCTTCTACCTCATTCCCCCTTTTGAGAATTCTCAATATACTTAATGAGAAGTTCTCAATTTCCAAGATTACTTTTAGGCAGAGCCATAGGATGGCTTACGGGGGTGGGTCCCTTTTGGCTATGTTATTTTTTCTGGCCCTCTGACTGGTGGGGCTTAATTGGTCAGCAATTTCTTTTAATTGCATCCCAAGTGTAATTGGCAAGTCTTTTCTGATCTTAGTAGATGTAATTTATCCAATCTACATTTTTATTGATTGTGACACCAGAAAAGAGACCCAAAACCTGCAGCTATTTGGTTCTTTGCCTTGAACTCATCTGGAACTCCAACTCCTCTGGGTCAGCCTGGGTGAGTTGCTGCTGGTTTTCAGGCTGCCATAAGATAAAACCTGCCATGCATAAAATCTGACAACAATAGCTGTGCCAGTTTTGGCCACATTAATGGTGAAGATTGTAGAAGCTGGCAGCAAATATTCCATTGGCCCTCTCCACAGGATGAGAATTGCCAATTGCTTTTTTATCCTAGCAATGAAAAGTCAAATTAGGCAGACACCTAAGTGTTAAAATTAAGAAACAAAGGGCCACCATAAATCCCACTAATAAAGTCAATCCTAAGGCACGTATGACAGAAAACCTAGAGTCCAATTTTGTGGCATGAGATGTGGTGCTCCTCAGTCTTCCATCGTGCATGAGTCTGTCAGCTTCTAGGTATGATTGGAGCAGGGCAAGTCGTCTTTCTCAGGGTCAGCTTGTTTGGTTCTCCAGGTTTCCTGTGAGCAGTCCAGTGTGTCGTCTCTGGGGCTGTTGGCACTGGGGCCACTGGCTTCAAGCGGCGGTGATGAATCCAGGCAGCAATATCCTCGGCTTTTACTGCAGTTGGGGTGGCAAGAATAACAATGAAAGGCCCTCTCCATTTTGCCTTGAGGGGAGTCTGATTCCACTCTTTGAGCAAACTAAGCTTCCAGGCTTATAGGGATGGACGTGGGGTAGTTAGACTGATTGGGGTTCTAATACCCATTTATGCAAGTCATGTGTGACTTTACCAAGTTCCCTTATAAATTTATGCATTTTGAACTCCCCCATCTCCCACAGCCTCCCTGGCAATACCTGGAGGATAGGAGGGGGTTGAGCATACATCATCTCATAGGGAGAATACCCTATTATCTTGGTTGGAGTGCATCTAATTCTAACAAAACTAAGGGTAAGGCTTGAACCCAAGTTAGCTTGGTTTCCTGATGTATTGTCCCTAACCCAGCTTTGATAGTTTTGTTTATTCTCTCTCCTTTACCTGAACCCTGTGGCCTATAAGCAGAATGCAGCTCCCAGGTGATGCCAGGGAAACTGCCATGTCCTGGGTGACTTCTGCAACCAAGGCTGGTCTGTTTTCTGACCCTATGTGCACAGGTAGTCCACATCTAGTTGAATTATGTGGGTGGTCTTTAAAATGACTTTATGAGTACAGCTCTTCTTACCCCAGAATAAAACACTTGTTTTTGGTTCAACTTTCCTGTTAGGTATTTAAGACCAAGTATATAGTCATATATAGGGCAAATAAATTTTTATAAAATTATTTTGCTGTTGAGGTCATCCAGAGCTCCTTAGGGTTACTCTAAGGGACTTTGTGAGGCTTTTCCTGTACCAGATGTGCCATCTACCAGGATGGGTCATAGCCTTGCTGACCATTTGGCTTTTCTTGGAGCACTGGGGACATTCTCCTGTCCAATGACCCTCCTTTTTACAGAATATGCACTGGTGACTCTTAGTCTCTGCGGTCTTCAAAATCTCCCTACTCGGAAGATTGGGCGACTTTCCAGAATTTACAGAGCCCTTAGGAGTCCCATCATTTATTTCCTGGGTTTTATTCAACCCTGGAGGACAAGGGCCAAAATATTGGCTGTTTTTTTCCTTAACCCTTTTAGTTCCTGATTGTTCTACAAGTTTCAGTTGTTGAACATCCAAGAGGTAAGTTTCACCAGTTATTTTTAATAAATGGGGATTGATATTATAGCCTATCTGTTTTCTAGGTGATGGCTATCAAAACACTGTTTAGGTTACTCTGCTAGAAACTGTATATTTACAATGTTAATGGACAACAACTACAAAGATTTATATGTAAAATGAAATAATTAGGGACAAAACAAATCAAATTTGTACATATATACATACATACATATATATATACATATATACATATATATCATTAGTAACAATTTTCAATTAGAGTGGCATGGTTTGGAAGTCTTCAAGCACCTCTAATTATCTTTGCTTAAAGATGGTCATATTACAATTTAGGAACACACAAATATAAACCTAAAAATATAGTTTTATCACTACTAATTTTTGTTTAAAGGACACTAGCTTGGTAAACTGTCCTCTTAAGCTTTGTAATTTATAAGAAACTTAGGAAAAATATTAAACTTACAAAGAAGTCAGTAATGATTAACATTATCCTTGCATGTATATTAACTTAACCCTTACTGTTGGAGTGAAATTCAGAAATTACTGCTCAGTAAGATAACTAATTATAGCTTTATGTAGGTTAACAGCATTGACAAATATCAAATATCTCTAAACCCTTTATAAATTCAGAGTTATATGATCAGAAACAGGCTTATTATCTGATGGACAATTGTATCCCCTTTATACAATAATAAAACATTCAGTAAACCAGGTCTTAAATGACAGGGATTTTTGAATGGCATTATTAGATGAAGAGATCATTTATGGATTATCTTGCATGTATATAAAACACATATATCTAACTTTATAAGCTTCTATGAAACATTTAGATAAACTTTAGATGTATAGCATGTTTAGTCCTCAGATGTATATACATCTATGTTCACAGATATATAGGGTGTCAAATATATAGTAACCCAAAGTAATAGTTGTTTATAATTATTTTTGTTAGGTAGCTAGCTAGACATTATTAGCAGATAAGGTCAGCTGGAACAGACTGGAAATTTACCTGCTTATCCCTGCTCATTTTCATATCTTCCCCTGTGGAAAAGGAATGGAGAAACAACACAGGGCCACTAAACTGTAACATGGAAAGGGCAGTCAATCACCCAAATGTAATACATATACAGATGGGATCTAAAGGGACTACAAGGCCCTACACTTTGAACACTCCATACCACTTTTCTTTTTCATCATCCCAGGCCACCTTTCTATTTCCAGGAAAGGCCCATTGCAGATGCTCCTTTTTTCCCTTTTTATGGCCTTTTTTATATGGTTTCCCCCCTTTTTCCCCCTGTATTCCCCATTTATGCTTTTGGTCTAAATGTTTACCAAGCAGATAGACAAGGACTGAGATGGTGTGAAATAACTTTAGGATCTCCCACCCTGTAACATCTTGAGTAATAAAGCAGTCATTTTTAACAGGGTGTAAATCACAGACGTTCAAACCCTGACTGCTAGGATGCAGCGACCAAAAATCTAACCAAGAGACCACCCTGACAAGGATGCAAAAATCATTGTTTAAGCCAGTTCTTAGTAAATTGTTACCTAGAGCGAGAAGAAACCCTATTGCTTCAGTCATAGAATCAAAGCATTGAGTGTGATTCCTAGAAAACCCCTTAAATAATTTCTTTTCATTGTAACCAACCCTATCACACACATTTAAACTTTTCTTTATACATCTTATCCTTTACAAATCACTTGCAACTTCCTCAAACCTTTGAGATTTGCTTAACCCTCTGATTTTTGTTCTCATCTTTCTTTTTCCCTGTGGGATAACTCAGTCATTTAGAACAAAAATCTTGCCATATAAAATTATTTTCCACCTAAAAAATTTCCTTCTTTATTTTATTACAATATCCCCTCATGCCTACAAATATTTCCTTTTATTTATTGGGTTTCCTTTTGTCTTTTTGGACTCTGGTAGTATGACAAATATTCATCAGTCAATGTGGCCAGAGAGACCATCTCTGATGAACTTGATGGCATAGCTTTGGATTTCCCCTTAATATAAACTTTTGACCCTTTACTTTTCTCCTGCAAAACAGATCCAGCATGCAGCTCTATTGGCTAAATATGGTTAAGCATTGTTTTATTGGTCTGAACATTGTCTCTAAAAAGTTTTTTTAGGGTGTTCAGGTAAAAGACAAAATTACATATTGACTTGACCTCTGATTTCCAGACAATATACAGATGCATTACACACAACACAACAAAGAACATCAACAGGTAGGGGATAGGACAAGATAGTTATAGATATATATTGCCCAGAGTGAAGCCAGATCTAGAGCTTCCTGAAACCAAAACATATCTTGTCATAGATTTTATTGTAAGATACAGACATAGGGAAAACCTGTGCAGTTGACCATGGTCTGTCTTGAAGTCATGGGTGACTCTGAATCAAACTGATTCAGGTGGCCACTTAGTCTCCCATGGCAGGCAAACACACCAATCACCACCACTCTTTATCCCGTTTCTTAGGATACCAAACAGAGAATTAACCCTTGAATAGCAGATGAGTAAAGACAGGAGAGAAAAAAACCCACAGATAGAGACCCAGGAAGTCTCTAGTTAGACAAAAACAAAAATAAATCAGAACAGAAAATATATGTGCACAAACCCAGGTGAAATTTTAAAAATACATGAGCTCAAAAAGTGAAACGGCTGTAGTTCCCATAGTAAAAAGCTATATTCTGCTGTAAATTTGTATAGGTGCTTACTTGAAAAGGCTCATGTTTTTCTCTTCTTGCCAGAAAGGGGTTAGAATACAGAGCTTTAGAATCCTAGAATTAGCTTTCAGAGTGTAAGAGAACAAACCACATTAGAAAATAGAATTATCTTACAAGCCCTTAAAAGAAACATTTAAACATTATCTACCCAGAACAGAAGTTCTTTGTGAGTTTGACCAGCAACAGCAGAAGCCCAGGTGTGAGATGTTATCAGTCACACCAAGGAAGGGGTAGTTCACCCCTCCCAGAGTCAGAATGTAGGTGGGCCCAGAGAGGTGGCTTTAAGGTGGACGCTTCCCTTCTCATGCATATTAAATATGGAGTGGTGGGCAGATTTTCTTTGTTTTCTTTCCTGCCACACTAAGGGGTCTTCCCCCCCCCTTTTGACCCTCAAACAGTCTCGACTCTTTTTTCCCCCTTACTAGTGAGGTAGTGGAAACCTAGGAAACCGCTGTTTTTTCAGGCAAATGAATCTTAAAGGGAGAGATTTTTCCAAGTCTAGGATTTCCCAGAGAGGAGGGAGATTGTTGCCTGTCTCCATCTCTTTAGCCAGTGGGCCTGCAGCAGGGAGAATGTGGGGGAAGGGAGCAGGGCTGAGGTACCTTCCCCGATATACATGCAGCTGCTGGTCTGTGGAGACAGGGAACCAGGCAGTTCCCATTTTCACATACAGATACACCCTCTCAGTTGGCACAGATGGGAAAAGATAAAACCAGGAGTCCAGCCCTAGGTCTGCAGGGCAGGGAAGCAGTTCTCAGTCCCTGAAGACAGGGGAGGAAGTATCACCTTTTAACACTAGGACTGGAGAGGAACTGCAGATTTATACAGCCCAGGCTGCAGACCATGGGGAAAGCTGCCTGTCTGTCCTTGGCCCCTGTAGTGGGCCACTGGGCTGCAACCTCTGGACTGATGGAACCCCCTTCAAATGAGGGTAAACCTTATCTGAAAAGGTGGTGGTTGCTCTGAGTTTGCTGAGGGGTGTCCCAACCCAACAGTGGAACTGGACAGTCTGGCATACATAAGAATTGGTATAATTTTTCTTCTCCTTAGGATGCATTTGTGGGGCGGGGTGGGCTCTCTAGAATGAGTATCAACTGGATTTTATCTGGGTGCTGCTTTTGATTTTCTGCCTGCCTATTAGCTTCCTGTCTCTTGGCAAGTAAGATCTGGGAAACCAGACCTCGTAACCATGGAGAGGGTTCTAAACTAGTTGGAGCCAGGGGTCCATATAGGGAAATTGGTCTGGATGTCCTGGACTATCTGTGAGTCAATCTCACATGCGTCGGGTGACGCCTGGATCTAATGAGCCTTCTGATGGTCAGTCTCCTTTAAGAGCCAGCCATTTCATCTCACACAAAGTACATAACTTTTCAAGGGCAAATGAGTTTACTTTATTTCCCTCCCATTCCTATCTAGAATGTCTGGTCTTGTGCTGGGGCACCTAAAACAGATAGCAGACAGCACTCACTTCATTCACACCCAGCCATCCTCCTCGCAGAGGCATTTTAGCTGTCCCTTGTCAATAGGAAAGTTCAGTATAAGCCCCTGACTTGGTCAGACCAAGGACTTTTTCTAGGGTCCTTGCTGGATTACTACTTAGCCATTTTGGGATGGCCCTGGATCCAAGCAGTGGACTCAACACTCACTTCGGCCCTGTGGGGTGCAAACCAGAGTCTGACCCCGATATCCGTCTCAGTCACACACTTGCACGCACCATTCACACACACCCAACCCCAAATCCTGAAATGAATTCTGGTTTTGTGTCCCTTCCTGTGGACACTACTCAGGGAATTCCCAAGAAGGTGATCAGCACCCACTTCCGCTATTCCAATAGCTCAACCTGACTGAGCCCTGAGTCCCAGGGCAGCCTACCATGATTCAGATGTTCAGATGTCATCTCTGGTTGGATAATGACCTGTTCCTTCTCCAGCCTAAGACCTCAGCAGCTATTAGCCCTGGAGTCAACCACCTCCAGGAGAGACCTCCCACATGGTGGCAAAAAGGCCTCTGGCATGCTCAGTGGACTAACGTCTGCAATGGGGAAGGCTGACTGAAAGAGGCAAAATGCCCTGGGTCCTGTCTTCTGGACCAGACCAGCCCGACAGTGGCTCCTGGCTGGCTCTTGCCAAAACGTTGCAGGAGAATTAGGTCACTGAAGTCAGGAGACAGAGGCTAGAGTTGGAAGCAGGTTTCTTTATTCAGCAGTGACGGTTCAGCAAGCAAGGTTTCGGGTCTGAGCCATGAACAAAGAAATTCCAAGTGTTTTTATACATTTGGTCATGTAATTGTAGAGGGGAGGGAGGGGTAAGCATGAGATTTATTTCACCTAGCATAAGCGAGAGACAGAAGCAGGATAGCCATTACCGCATATATTATCTCTCTTTCTCACTCTGTCTTGTGTCTTATCTTGCAGATGGCCTAGGGAGACTTTGCCTTGTTTATATTAGGGGGAGCTGGTACTGGGTTGTACTTCTCAAGAGATCTAGAGAGGCCCTGCTTGTTCTATGTCTTATCTCCAGAGGTGTCTGCTTATTATTATCTGAGGGGGGGGTGGTGAAGAAGCCTTATTCTTTTTTTTTTTTTTTTGCGGTACCGGGGATTGAACGCAGGGGCGTTCTACCTCCGCACTACGCCCCCGGCCCTATTTTTTATACTTTATTTTGAGACCGGGTCTCACGAAGTTGCGGAGATCCTTACTAAGTAGAGAGAGAGAGAGAAAGAGAGAGACAGGGAAAGAGAGCGAGAGAAAGCATGCGCGCGCGCGTGCGTGCGCTAGCTGAGGCTGGCCGCGAACCCGGATCCTCCGGTCTCTGCCTCCCAAAGTACTGGGATTACAAGCGTGCACCACAGCCTTATTCTTTTATTTTAATTTTTAAGCTTCTAGCCAAAAGTAGCTCAAAGGACCCAGTCAGGATCCTACCTCAGACTAGCATGGAAGGATGAAGAAGGTGCTCCTACTTCCTCCTGGGACAGAGGCCCAGCAGCTGCCCAGATGGACAGTGTGTTCTGTTGTCTCTGGCCATCCTGAGAGAGGGGCATGAGAGGATCTGTCAGGATAGCTGGTATCATCCTGACTTTCTTCAAGCAAGTCAAGCCTGGGAAGTCCAGTTAATGGATATTGACCAGGTATGGAGGGATTGAGTTGCTCAAGTAGCCTAATATTAACAAGAAAACAAATAAGGATCGAAGCTAGTTACACATAAAGCATTGGTAGCTAAGTCTAAATTCAGTATAACAACTGGGTTGCCTTGGCAGCTTTATTTGTAAGGTCTATACATTTTAACTGCTTTATGATGCAGATTGATAACCAAACAAAAGACAATACTGTCACAGATTTTTTTTCATGAGTGCCTATAGATTCCCGAGGAGAGGAAATGGTCCCAGAGAACCTTTACCAAGGCATTAATTTGATGTGGGGTCCACCTGGGTCCAATCAAGGAATCATATTATGGGGCAGAAGCATGGCTGCTGGGACTAGCCTTGCAGATAGTTATATTCTAAGAGGAAAGCCATACTCATGGACTGTATAGACGTTGTAATATATAATGTGTGCATGTGTCTCAGTCCCAATATACTAATATATTTCATTGAATTAAGGTGCCAGCAAGGGGCAGATGCAGAGTTTTATGTTCTGTGAAGAAGTTTCTAGTAAGTCAGTATTCGATGCTGTAAGAATAGTCCTGTGCATCACATAACTGGTCACACCAGCATCTCATTTCTCCTAAACTTTTTTCATCTCTTCTGAGACATTTGGCCATTTCTCTTCCTTCTGTTGGATTTCTTCATTTACACTGTCATTATTTTGCATTTAATTCAGGAGTAAAAAGGAATACAACTTCCACAACTTATGGGCCTCCCTTTCCTCAAGTTTTATAGCACTTGGCTTTCTACTTGGGTGAAAGTATGGAATTAAAGTTAATTTCTCCAATGATGAATATTTGCTTCATTCAATATAACATTTATACCTCCCATTGTTAGTGCACAAACACAGAAACTTACTTGTTTTGATGCTGAGTCAAAGTGTAATTTTTCTGAAAACATTTTAAATGGGGATTAAAATTAACAGATGTGTTTTGTTTGTCTATTATACCTCAATAAAGCTTGTGGAATGGGGCCAGGGATATATCTCTGTGGTAGAGTGCATGTCTATCATGTGTGAGGCCCTGGGTTTGAACCACACTACCCATTTGAAAAAATTAAAAACCCCTACTAAATAGAAAAAAACCCATTTAAATTATAAGATATGTTGATGATGCCCATTATTCAATCAAAGTAATGACCAAATGAAAAGCTATGACCAAATCAACCCAAATAAAGACACCAACAGCTATGAAAAATGAAGAATGTATGACCCCATTTTTCGAACAGGCATCTTAATTTCAAAAATAATCACATGTGAAAAATGTGTTTCATAGAACTGAATAAATATGTTATCTGTTATCTTGGTTTGTGAAATCAGGGTTACTTTAATTTTCTTTTCAGTGTTTGTTATGATTTGGGGTATTTTGAATTTTTTTCAGGCTAAGCATGAATTAATTATGTGTGTGTGTATGTGTGTGTGTGTGTGTGTGTGTGTGTGTGTAGAGTCCACGTTAGATTTTACAGTATAATTATCTAAACTTGGTTGCTAACTCAAACAAATTAATTTTATTTTCTTAAAATTCAAAGACAAAATGATTTTAGAATCTGATAGATCTGATTTCAAATTCTACCTACCATATTCTGGGGATGTTTCCCTGAGCAAATCATCTCACCCATTTATATTTCAGTTTACTCACCTATAAAATGTGAAATAGTAGCACCTACTCACTAATAAGACCGTTGTTCATTCATTCATTCTTTCAGAACATCCATTTTGATGCAAGTATTGGGTTAGAAGGGAATATAATAGTAAGTAAAATTGATACTCTCATTTCCTTAAAAGAGCTTACACTTTTAGGGAGTTGCAAAGCCAAACCATTATCAAATAATTTCACGAATGTTCAAGTACAAACTCTGATAAGTGCCATGGAGCACTTAAAAGTCCAGGGAGCTCTGACAGAGATATTGGGATATTGGAGCTGGGTTTGAAGGATGAGTCTGAATGAGGCAGAGAAGGGGTGGCATGTGGAGGATGTTTCAGGGGGTGGAGAAGGCTTCTGTACAGGCTCTGAGTTGGGAGCAAGGGTGGCATTCCTGTATAGGAAACTAAAGAAGGCCAATGTGGCAGGAACCGGGTTGGGGAGGGGTGGTCTTTGAAGAGTAATGAAGCTGGAGAAGAAGATTACAGGGGATTTAAAGGCCTTGCAAAAAAAAATGACATTTTCCCCAAAGCAATGGAAAATTACCCAAGAGTGTTAAGCGTGCATGTGACATCATTGGGTTTGCATTTTAAAATAGGAATCTGGCTTACAGTGTGGAGACCAGATTAGAGCAGAGCAGCGGTAAATCCTAAGGGTCTTTAAAAGACCTGATAGTAGCTTGAACCAAGAAAGTGGCAGTGACAATGGAGAAGAGTAGGTGGAGTCAAGAAAAATTAGGAAATTAACATGAATAACCATGGTGATGAATTGATTAT
Organism: Glis glis; assembly: GCA_004027185.1. NCBI lineage: Eukaryota > Metazoa > Chordata > Mammalia > Rodentia > Gliridae > Glis > Glis glis. Next base: position 143,695 of record PVJS01000272.1, read on the forward strand.
GGGAGATGAAGGAGGCCTCAGGGATTGAAGGTGAAGTGCCTGACTCCCGTGACCAGACAGATGGCGGTGTCATTCACTGGGAGTGGAGTTTCAGGAGGAGGGATGGTGAGGATTTAAGGTGGTGTAGTTCATGAGTCCACATGTAAAGCTGCTGGTATGGGAAAGTGCTTTTGTCACATGTAAGACCTGATTAATGCACATATCCATGGAGTGTCTCAAATGGGACAAAAGCAAGCCATTCCACCTTTCTATGTCAACAGCTTCACATCTGGGACAATGACTTTGGGAATCATTGTCATAGAGTTGGTTATTGGAATCAAGATATTGAAAGATGAAATTTCCTAGAGAAAGTATATAGAGTGAGAAGAGACACATGGCCATGATACTCAAGTTAGTTTATCAAGACTCCAGAAGAATATCCCCTGAGTCCAGCAATGTTCTAGGAGGATAGAGATGAATGTAGGTCATAGGCACAGCTCCAATTCCTGCAGCACCAGTTTGACTGAAATATTTGGAATGAGGAATGCTATGGAGTAGAACACAAAATTCACATAAAACATAAGACAAAAAAAGGTTATTCTGTTATTGGAAGATCTTGCCTTAGGCAAAAACTTCAGTTCCTCAAACCAGGATGTGAGAAGTAACCAGCAAAGTGGTTGGATCACAATTATAACTACTCATCATTATTCCCCTTCATTTCCTTCTGTGTGTATGGGCTGTGATTTAAAGCTGGAGGGAAGAGTGTCCAGCTTTTGTGACACACTCTTGGCAAATTCAGAATTGGCATGTTTTCAAAGGAGATAGAGATAGATAGATAGATGATAGATAGATCGATAGATGATAGATAGATAGATCAATAGATGATAGATAGATAGATAGATAGATAGAGCACACCCAATACCTAGCAAATGAAATTCCAATTTAAGTACTTCACAGGTAACAGGACTATAATGTGTTGGGTATGTGAACATTTTGCCCATGCATTTCTAAGCTTAGACCACGTTACTTCTTTGGAGGCAGTAGGTAGCAAATAATAGGTAATTTGAACTTAATGTTAATGGAAAAAACTAACGCATATATAGTTCTTCATCTATGCTACGTCTAATTCTTTTGTTCCAATTTATTAAGTTATAGTTAACAAATAAAAATTGTATATATTCAAGATGTACAACATGATTTTTTTTGTGTGTGGTACTGAGGATAAAACACAGGGACATTCTACCACTGAGCAGTATCCCCAGCCCTTTTTATTTTTTATGTTGAGAGAGAGTCTTGCTAATTTGCCTAGGTTGGGCTTGAACTTCCTGCCCCAGCCTCTTCTGTACTTGGGATTACAGGTGTGCACCACTTCACCCAGTTTAGCGTGATATTTTGATGTAGGTGTACATTGTAAGATGATTTTCCCAATTAAGATAATTAACATATCCATCACTTCACCTGATTACCTTTTTCTCTGTTGGTGAAAATGTGACGATTTCCTCTCAGAAAATTGTATGCACACAATGCATTAATATTAACTGTGGTCACCATGATGTACATTAGGTCTTCAGAACTTATTTATCTTGTAATTGCAAGTTTGTATCCTCTGACCAACATTTCCCAATTAGTCCACCCCTTATCCTCTGGTAACCACTTTTCCACTTTCTATTTCTATTGCATTTTTAGATTCTAAATATAAGTGAGATCTTGTTGTATTTATCTTTCTATGCTTGGCTTATTTCACTTAGCATAATGTCCTCTAGATTTATCCATGTTGTATCAAATGGCAGAATTTCCTCTTTTTATATGCTGAATAATATTCCGTTGTTATGTATGTGTGTGTGTGTATGTGTGTGTGTGTGTGTGTGTGTGTGTGTGTGTAATAATTTCTTTATCTATTCATTCACTGAAGAACACTTAGATTATTTCCATATCTGCACTACTGTGAATGCTATGAACATGAGAGTTCAGGTATTTCTTTGAGATAATGATTTTATTCCTTTAGATATATATTCAGTAGTGAGACTGCTAGATTTTATAGTAGTTGTTTTTTTATTTTTCTATACTGCTTCCATAATGATGATACCAATTTACATTCCTACTGAGATGTACAGTTTCCCGTTTCTCCACATCCTCTCCAGCGCTTATCTTTTGTCTTTTTGATCAAGTTCAATTCTCAGTTCTTTTCTTGTATTAATACATTGAACTCTATAATAACCCTGAGATAGATACTTAACTGCATTTTCCAAAGAAGAAAGCTGAGACATAGAGAAATTAAATAATTGTCCAAGGCCACACTAATATATGTTAGATTCAAGACTGAACCCGAAAAGTCGGCTTCCACAGTATTATCTTAGCCTTAACAAGCAATAACCCTTTGGTCATGGCATGGTGTCTACTGACTTGGGTGTGGCTCAGGGACAAATTGCCTCACTAGAATAAAAGGAAGGAGAAGTCACCAACCAGCTAAATGTTATTGTTGGTTCCATTGCTTAATAATCCTATTGCTTAATATTCCTCATTTATAAGAACATAATTACATACCTCTCTCTAGTCTTCTTTTCATATTCTCTCTAGTTATGACTGTATTGTTTCATGTTTTATATTTACTCCACCATGAAAAATCCTCTTGTTACCAACAATGGCCACACTGGAGAGCATTGTGCTACATAAAATAAGCTGAGCACAGAGGACAAATACTGCATGATCACACTTGTATGTGGAATCTAAAAGAGTCAAATTCACAGAAGTCAAGCATAAAACTGTGGTTACTGGGATTGAGAAGGGTGTTGGGAATGGAGAGATGTTGGTCAAAGAGTACAAAGTTTCAGTGAGAAAGGAGAAATAAGTTCTGAAAATCTCTGCATAGCATGATGACTATTATTAATATTAATGTATATTTGAAATTTCCTCAGAGAGTAGACTCTAAATGTTCTCACCACAAAAAAGATAAGTATTTGAGATGATGGACATGTTAATTAACTTGATATAATCATTCCATGTTGTATACATATATCAGAATGCCACTTTGTACTCTGTAAATATAAACATTTTTATTTGTCATTTAAAGATAAGTGAAAATTTAAAAAACATGGTTGTGGATATGAAAGTCGATTAAGCATTGTAATACCAAACATTGTCTCTTTAGGCTCCCACTCATGGTGGGTAATTTTCCAGGGTTGGGGGGAGGAGGGAGAAATAAAAAAGAATTAGAGTTTGACAGGCATCGCCTCTTGTCTTATTAGAACAAAGCTTTTTATCAGAAGAAGACCAAAGCCTAATCAACCTGCATTTCCAAGATTCTGACAAGCAGCTACTTGTATCAGATTAATGCTGTATAACTTAATTGTTTCTTCCACC
>PVJS01000273.1:0-24184 GCA_004027185.1 Glis glis
CCACATACCCACAGGGCATTTCTACCACATACCCCCAGGGCATTTCTACCACATACCCACAGGGCATTTCTACCACATACCCCCAGGGCATTTCTACCACATACCCATAGGGCATTTCTACCACATACCCACCGGGCATTTCTACCACATACCCACAGGGCATTTCTACCACATACCCACAGGGCATTTCTACCATATACCCATAGGGCATTTCTACCACATACCCATAAAGCATTTCTGCCACATTCTCATAAGGCATTTCTCCTGCATATTGAGGCATGGTAGATGTTTGGAGGAAAACCACGTGAGATTGGACTGCAAGTAGAACTCATCGTGTCCTACATTGAACACCATATTTAACTGAAACAACATCTGACAGGAAAACTATAATTATTCAGACTTTAGTAGACATTTGGTAGACACTTTCTCAAAAACAAATCAAGTGAGCCTGACACTTCAAGGGAAACAACTGACTGTATTTGTTGCCAAGGATAAAATTTGAGTTTTCAAGACTTAGCCTGACAGCTTCCCAATACTTAAAGGCTTTTTCTGATGAGATTGGTGATGTTATTAATAAAGACAAGTTTTTGATATTTTAAAGTAAAATGTGTCAAGATTTGGAATATCTGTAAAATTCAGTGAACCAATTTTTTTAAATGACCAATTTATGATGTTACAATTTCATACATGGGTAAAAGATCCATCATTCGAGGTACAAAATAGACCAGTAGATTTTAATATAACAGAGCATGAAAATTGATTTATTTGTTTCAGAATCCACAGTCCAGGAAACTACTTCTTGTCTAGTTTGAATAGTATCACAAAAAATATCCACAATCATAGAAAAAATTTACTACAATGCTTCTTTGCTATGAGCCAGACTTTTTTTCATATACTTCAGTCAGAACCACATATTATAATAGATTAAATGCTGAATCAGAAAGAGGATCCAAGCCGGGCGTGGTGGCGCACGCTTGTAATCCCAGTACTTTGGGAGGCGGAGACCAGAGGATCCGGGTTCGCGGCCAGCCTAAGCTCTCTCTCTGTCTCTCTCTCTCTTTCTCTCTCTCTCTCCTTAGTGAGGCCCTCCGCAACTTTGTGAGACCCAGTTTCAAAATAAAGTATAAAAAATAGGACCGGGGGCATAGCGCGGAGGTAGAACGCCCCCACGTTCAATCCCTGGTTCCGCAAAAAAAAAATTAAAAAAAAAAAAAGAAAGAGGATCCAGTTGTCTTCTAGGAAACTAGGAACAAGGAGTTGCAAAAAGGTAGAAAAAAGTTTCTCCTCTCACTGTCCTTTCATCTGAAAACTTTTTTTTCATTAAAATACATTATTTTTGCATAGGGGTGATTATTATTTAAGAATAAAATGAGCCGGGAGTGGTGGTGCATGCTTGTAATCCCAGTGCTTGTGAGGCTGAGACAGGAGGATCTCAGATTTGCGACCAGCCTCAGCTACTTAGTGAGGTCCTCTGCAACTTAGTGAGACCCTGTTTCAAAATAAAGAATAAAAAATAGGTCTGGGAGTGTAGCTTGGAGGTAGAATGCCCCTGGGTTCACCACCAAAAAAGTACCACTAAAAAAAAGAATAAAATAAGTGGTATATTTCTCATATTTTATTCTAATAAAATAAATAACAATAGATAACCTACATAAGCAAAAGTCTTTTTCTCCCAGTTTTATTGGGATGTAATTACCAAATAAAAATTTTACATATGTGTGGTGTATCATCTGATGATTTAATACATGTCAACACTGTGGAATGCTTATGTCAAATTAAATAATACATGAATCATCTCAAATACCATTTTATGGTAAAAACATTTAATATCTTTTCTCTTAGCAATTTCTAAGCACACATTACTACTAATTACAGTCACCATGCTATATCATAGATTTCCAAAACCTATCCGTGCTTTCCAACTGCAACTTAATACCTTTCACGGGCATCTCCCCATTCCCTGGTCCCCACCCCCAGCTCCTGGCAATCACCATTCTACTCAGATTCTAAATATGAGATGGTGCAGTATTTGTCTCAGTATTTGCACAGAATGCTGTGCAAAAGCTTTTTATTTTGATGCAATCCCATTTGTCCATTTCTGCTTTTGTTGCCTTCGCTTTTGTGGTCATATAAAAAAAATTATGACCAGAAGCTTTTTCCTATGTTTTCCTCTAGAAATTTTAAAGTTTAAGGTTCAGATCTTATGTACGTCTTTATTCCAATTTGGGTTGATTTTATATATGGCATGAGGTAAGAGCCAATTTTATTCTTTTGTATGTTGGTATCCAGTTTCTCATCTTCACGTATTGATGAGATTATCCTTTTTGTGTTGTCTCTGGTTCTGTTCTTTTTGCTCAGCGTGGCTCTGGCTATTCAAACTGTTTTGTGCTACCACACATGTTTTTTTCTTTTCAATTTCTATGAAAACATCATTGGAATTTTGATAGGGATTGTGTTGAATCTGTACATGGATGTGGGCAGTATGGACTATATTTTTCAGTCCATGAATGTGGGATACCTTTCCATCCTTTTCTTATTCAATTTCAGTTGTTAAAATTTTATAGCTTTCAGTATGCAGATAATTCACCTCTACAGCTAAATTTATTCTCAGCCTTTTTTGATGCTATGGTAAATGGGATTATTTACTTGATTTTTTTGATATTTCACTGTTAAAATATAGGAATTCTACTGAATTTTGGAGTTTGATTTTGTATCTTGCAACTTTATGGCATTCTTGTATTAGTTTTCACAGATTTTGGTAGGGCTTTAGGGTTTTCTATAGGTGAGGATTACATCATCTGCAAACATAGGCAATTTCGCTTCTTCCTTTCTGATTCAGATGGCTTTTACTTTTTTTCCTCGTCATTATAATTGCTTCGGCTAGGATTTCCATTACTGGATTGGACGGAAGGGGTGAGAGGAGCAACCTTGTCTTATTCCTGATCTTAGAGGCAAAGCTCTCAGCGTTTCACTGTTGAAAAGGTTAGTTATGAACTCGTCATATGTGGTTTCATTATGTGGGGGAACGTTTATTTCATGCCTATTTGGTTGAGCATTTTTATCATGAAAGACTGTTGGATTTTGCCAAATGCTTTTTCTGCACTGAGCTTTATATATATATATAAACTTACTTTGTTTTCATATGATTTATACACTTCATTTATTGGATGTGGTGCTTCACATTTATCGATTTGCCTATCTTAAACTATCCTTGAACCTGAGAGGTAAATTCCACGTGATGGTGTATGATCCCTTTAATTTGCTGTTAAATTCAGTGTGTCATTATTTTGTTGAGGGCATTTGCATCTATGTTCAAGAAGAATAATGGCCTGTAATTTTCTTTTCCTGCAGTGTCCTTGTCTGACTTTGGCATGAGGGTAATGCTGGCTGCATCTGATGAGTTTGGGAGTATTACTTTCTCTTCAGTGTTTTGCAAGAGTTTGAGAGAGATTGGCATTCATTATTATTATTATTTTTGGCGGTACCGGGGATTGAACCCAAGGACATTCTACCTCCGAGCTACATCCCCAGCCCTATTTTTTATTCTTTATTTTGAAACAGGGTCTCACTAAGTTGCGGAGGGCCTCACTAAGTAGCTGAGGCTGGCCGCGAACCCGGACCCTCTGGTCTCAGCCTCCCAAGTACTGGGATGACTTGCAGGTGGTTTGAAAGGGGTGAAAGAAGGAGATGGCATTATTTTCAGTTGGCAATGACAGACTGATGTGCTGGCAGATGTCACAGCAAATCTCCAGTGCCCTTGAGCTCCAGCTTCATGGCCACAGTGTGAGAGAGTCCCTGGGAGCATCCCAGAGCCTCTTCACAGCTGAAGCAGCTAAGGAAGTGTACCCCATCTTTTAATCATTGTCAATTTTGTTAAACCAGCTTTAACTCTTGCTGTAGCTCTTGGGATCACCCCGGAGCCGAGATCCTAAACACTGTCTCCTCTAACCATGGAGATGGCTTTCCTGAACTGTATCCAGCATGTCTCCCAGTGGATGTGTCAATCCCAAACTCCTCTACTCAACAAGAGTCAAAGAGATGGCTTCCTTCTTCCTGATCTTCTTCTAACTGACAAGGCCCCATCTCTTTTTGTCTCTGTTCCTGGCAGCATGTGTTTTTTTCCTTCGTTGGCTCTCAGGTCTCACTGACCTTGAGGCCTGATCGCTCATCCTTCTTTAATCTTGGCCTTCTGTACTCCACTAAACTTTTTGGATTTTATGGGCTTTGGTTTGGGATCCTTCTTTCCTGCACCATGCCACTACAGTCTAGTTCCTGGCAATTTCAGCAATAAGGGTTCCCTAGAGACAGAGATATTGAGATTGGGTTAAATATGGTTCTACACATTCTAAATACTGGGCTTCACTGTCTATCTAGTTCTAGTCACAGGCTAATACATAGCTAAGAAGATGAGACTCAGAAGGGCATGTGACTTAATATTCACCAGGCTAGGATACATCTGTGTGTGTGTTGTGCTCATCAAATACCTATGACCAGTTAGACTGCTTGCCCCATCTTTTAATCATTTTTAATTTTGTTAAACCTGCTATAATGCTTGCTGAAAAGAGCTCAAATTCTTTTAAGTCATTTAAGTCATTTTTCCATTATTCAGCCTTCTCTTGTTGTTTGTAGTTGTTAATATTTTTTGTTTTATCTCTTTACAGAAACACACACACACACACACACACACACACAGAGTTGTACATCCACACACAGATGTATACACACAGGTACATATAAACATGTACAGTTGCTAAACCAGTTGGAAAGAGTTCAGTTAAACTTAAAACTATATTCCTAAGAACTTTAGCGTGCTTATCCTAAGAAAAAGTTTATTGCATTGCATAAGCGAAATTATCTCATCTAAAAGAATTAACATTGATTCATTAACAGCAACTAATAACTACCCACCCATCTAATATCTTGATCAAGTAGAAATTTCTCCACTTGTCTACTTGTCCCAATAATGGAGAATTTTCTTTTTGTTTGTTTGCTTTATTTTGCTTTTAACAAGACTGACTGATTACCATCTTTTAATTCTTCTTCAGTTTTCTTTCCATCCTTAATGAATTTTAATTATCTGGGTCAGTTGTCTTGATGAATAACCCACATTTGGGATTCTCTCTCTCTCTCTTCTTTTCTTTGTACTGAATCCAGATCATTCTCTCTGACCTATACCCCAGCTCTTTTAATTTTTATTTTGAAGCAGAGTCTTGCTAAGTTATGGCGTGCTGTCCTTGAACCTACAATCCTCCTGTCTCAGCTTCCCAAGTACTGGGATTACAGGTGTGTGCCATTGTGCTCAGCTTGATAATTTCTTTAGGGGGCTACTTTCCTTGGTCGGTTCTTCCTTCCTTCCTTCCTTCCTTCCTTCCTTCCTTCTTTCTTTCTTTCTTTCTTTCTTTCTTTCTTTCTTTTTCTTTCTTTCTTTCGATTGCAACTGGGGCCTTCTGCCACTGAGGTACACCCGTCAGCCTTCTTTTTTTATTTTGAAGCAGAGTCTCCCTAAACTACTCAGGCTGACCTGGAACCTGTGATCTTCCTGCCTCATCCTCTCAAGTACTGGGATTACAAGCCTGTGCCACCACACCCACTTATTTTTCGATTCTTATGTATTATGAAAACTAGAATTTGGTTCTAGAGTTCAATCCAGTTCATATTAAGTTTGTATTGGTAAGTATGGATCACTGGTAATGATGTAGAATATGTTGACATCTTTCTATTATGGAAAATTAGTGAAAAGGTTAAGCATTTGGACCCTTACTATTAAGTTAAAGAATATTCTATTAAGTTAAAAAAGACAAAATTGTTTTAATTCTTATCTCTGAGGGAAATTTCCTCACTGCCCCGCTGGTCCTGAATAAAACAAACGATAACACAATCCATAGCAATTATGTAAAAATTAGGGCTTTGCTATACATATGGCAGTTCTATACAATGACTAATGCTTAATGAGAAATGCACACCTTTTTGTTATATTTCTATAAATGCATTTACATAAGGGAATAAGATCATTTATTTAGTATAAGGATCTTCTCCAAATGTGACAAAGTAGCAATTAACTGTAGTTTCTGTCTCTCTCTTCTCATAAAGACTTCAACATAATTCTTTTAAATGAATCAAAAGGTGAATTCCTTTATATTCAAGAGAATAACATCGTTTCTTTAATGAGCATAGGACAGAGTGACTTTGGTGGGAATGTGCTTGTCCTGATCATGCTAATCTTTGTTAAAATCAAGATGATGTTCCTTGTATTAGCTGAGCATTTTAAGTGCCTGCTGGTTTAATTAAATAATATTATTGGGCATTAGGAGCCAATATGCACAGTATTAAAAGTAATACTAAATACTAAAAGCAGTAAGTGTAAGATAACCCTGGTTTTGTGTTGAGTCTTGTTCTTTTTCCAGTTACAGAGCTAATTCACTGTGGGACTTGACACGGGTCGTAGAGCTCCGTCTGCACCTCTCAGGAAGGTGCCTTAGGAATCCTGGGCCCAGCTCGCTCCAGCTGGAGAGAGGGAGCGCCATCCTGCATCGTCAGGATGCAGTGCAGGGACAGGCCATACCCTGTGTCCTGCCAAATCTCCTGCATTCCCTGTCCACGCCCCTGCCTCCACCGTGCCAGAACACCCGCATCTCTCTGGGTCCCAGGCACTCTCTTGGCCTTTGCACCATTCTTCTTCTGGCCGCAATGCCTGCCCCCCACTCTCCACCCCTTCTCAGGACAAGGCATCTGGAGATCCGCCTAAGGACCTCCTTGCCCGAAGCTTACTCCCACGCGGCCGCCATTGGAGCCAGTAGCATCCTCCTTCCTTCAGCGCATTTCTGCTGCACCTGCTGCCTCTAACAGGGCCCGTCAGTGAGGGAGCAGCCTTGTGAAGAGACACCTGTCAGAGCCATGCTTCCTCAGATGCTGAGGCCACAGCTCTGTGTGCAGCACGGGCTCCCGAGCGAGCAGTGCATGCTGGGAAGCATCTCCATTGTGATTAGTCTGTTGTTATCCATACCTCTCATCCTGCCCACCCTCCTACTGGTTAGTTTCTCATTTCCTCATTTCCATCTTTAGTCCTCTTCCAAGTGCTGGGCTTATATTAGACACTAGTTGTAGGCTAGTTGAATAAATATGCAGATGGACAGATTGATAAGTTTGAGCTGTGATTTTTTCACTTCAGCTTCTCTGGAGGACAACTTATCTGTACCTATAACGTATCTCTACCTATAGCAGCCCTCTATCCTCAAGAATGCAGAGACCAGCATTCTTATAAACCACATTATTTACGTCACAGCTACAATATATTTTTCCCAATTTCCTATTTGTCTCTCTGTCCAACCCTATATAGGTTTAAAGAATTAAAAACGGGGGCATTTCCATAAGGAGGAAGATAGATAGGTTGACCATTTCACCTACTAATCTGAATATTTACCACGTCAGAGTGTCTTCCCTCCACTGGAGTTGTCGCAGCTTCCCACTTAGACTGGTCTCATCACCCCTCACACGCCTCGCACCCCTCATCACCCCTCATCACTCCTCATCACCCCTCACTATCTACATTCAAGACTCTAGGCTAACTCCACATTTTCTAAACAAACAAAAGCTTCTTTGCCTACTAGTCAATGCTTTTCAGTGTAATCCAACATGAACTGATGTAATCAGAAAAAAATAAAATAAAAGACACACTCTCTGGTTTCTTTTATCTCCCCCTATGTGGCCACCCTGCTCTCCCCATTAGACTGAGCCATCTTAACTACGATCAAGTTTCAGTAGCATGGCTGCGTTTCAGGATGATGAGGTTTCATGTTGACTCTCCACGTTCCTCCATCGTCCTGGAGATCCCAGTCATGTCAAGAGTCCCCCTCGTGTCCTGGGACACATGTTCACACAGAGTAGCACATGTTGGGTGAAACGCTGGGTTCGCTGGGTTAAAGAGCACTGGCTTCATCAGAGGGAAGGAGGGAAAGGCAGGTGCGGAAAGGCTGCTGGGCTTGCTCTGGTATGGAAACCAAGCTCTCTGTCCAGTCCATGTGTGTGTGTGTGTGTGTGTGTGTGTGTGTGTGTGTGTGTGTGTGTTCCTTGAAGGCTGAGGCTGTACTGAGTCCCATCTCAGGCACTGCCAACCTGTAGGCCAGAGCCATGGGCAGTGCCTCTCTGGAGGTCAGAGTGGAAAATCAGCCACTAGCCGGGAAATGGGGCTCTGAGGACCCTAACAGCATCCATACATAGCTGTTGGTCTTGGCTTCTAGCCGGGAGAAGGAAACTCTCAGGGGCAGCAGAGAATGGACTTATTTAGTAACTATACAAGTAGCATGGACATGATGTAAGTGCCTGATGTATGCATTGCTGCTGTTGACTGTCACAGCGACTCCTTGTTATTCTCTAAATGTCAAACCCTTTCCTACCTCAGAAAGAGAACAGCATAGTGCTCAGCTGCTTGTTGGATGTGGTTACTTATAAATAACCTATGGCTTTTTCTTCTCATAAACCCTTAGGCACTGATAAAGTCTAGGATCCCGAATGCAGTTTTTTCTCTATCATTGAGATCAACATGAGGATTATCATGAAAATTGCGTTTCCTAAGCCATTGTCCTTTGGCAGGTTTTGTCGGCCTGCATCGCCCTGTCGTTTTCCTTGAGCAGCCCCGGGGGCGGTGGTGGCCTCCTGTGCCTGCAGTTTGCTCTCCTCTCCTTCCTGTGTTTCCAGTTCTTTGCATCTGTGTAGCCAGCCCTCTTCCTGCTGGGAATCTCCTTGGAAAGAAGAAACTTGGTCCCACACATCCTTTAAATATTCACGGTATACAGCTTGTACCAAGCACAAACTTTGCAGGTAGCTTTTAAACTCTATGCCTTATTTTGCTCCATTATTTTTCTTCCAAAATAATTTTCAAAAAAAGCATCAGCTATATTGCCCATAGGCCCCTAGTTCTGTTTTAAGTAAAATAGGGCTCGTTAAGCACAGCGCTCTGGACACTGTGGAGCAGATGTTCTGTTGTGGATGTACAGGGTCGGCATGCTTAGCAGTATCCCTGGCCTCTGCTCACTAGAGGCCAGGAGCCCCTCCACATTGGGGACAGCCAGAAATGTCTACAGACTTACCCAAATGTCTCCCAGGGGGCAAAACTGCCCCAGGTGGAAGCTGATTATGTGAAATACCTCAAACTCTATTCTGATCGGAACACCATGGCCGGTAAGGTTGTCCATCCTGGTTTCTGCTGCCACCTGGATGTTGAGGACTTTGATGTTATTACCAGCCTGGCTCCCCCTGGCCTCACAGACATCAGTTCACACCATTTGCGGAACACATGACATTCAACAGTGTCCATGGAGACTTTGGGGGGGCACGGGAGATTAAACCCAGGGTCATTCTATCTCCGAGCTACACCCCCAGCCAACCACCTCCACACTTTTTTTTACTTTGAAACTTTTTTTTAATTTTGAAACTTTTTTAATTTTGAAACTTTTTTCATTTTTCTATTTTTTTTTTTTTTTTTTAGTTTGGACATCTTGCTAAGTTGCTGAGGCTAGCCTTGAACCTGTGATCCTCCTGGGTCCCAAGTATTGTGATCATAGGCATGCACCACCATGTTGGCTTCTATGGGGATCTTTTAAAAGACAAATTTAATATAAATTTAAATTTCTCTCTCATTTTATTCCCATAGTCATTTGCATTTGAAGTGACTTTTCATTCTCCTTAAAGGATTTAAAAGCAATCATTGATGATTAAGCATCAACAATTAGTGAGTCGAGTGTGAAGAGGAAGAATTTAAGAGCGCTCTGAGAACGCCGTGATGGCACGTGGCCCTTGAGACTGCACGGGCCAGACCTCTGGCACAGGCGTGGGGCTGGCGCACAGGCACGCTGGGCATGAAGATTCTGAGGTTCGAATGGGTAGGCGAACTCAAGAAAGCAGAGACAAAGGAGGCAGAGCTGCTGCTTGTAGGAAGCAGGCAAGAATCTGGAAAAGTTCTGGGCCTCTGCACAGAAGACCACCTTGAAAGACACAGCAGACAAGATGAGGCAAGGCCTAGGGGGCATCCAACCAAACGCAGGACACAGCCGGGCGTGGTGGCGCACACTTGTAATCCCAGTACTTAGGAGACTGAGACAGGAGGACCACAGGTTCGAGGCCAGCCTCGGCAGTTTAATGAGACCCTTTGCAACTTAGTGAGACCCTGTTTTGAAATAAAAAAAAAAATGAAATAGGGCATAGCTCAGAGGTAGACTGCCCCTGGGTTTAATCCCCAGTCCCACAAAAGAGAGGAAAAAAAAAAAACAGGACCCAAGAACAGAGAGTCAGGGCTGAGGAACTCAGAAGTGAAAGGGAGAGGAGCCAGGTGACCTTGGGCTCAGTGAGGCCAGCAACAAGGAGCGGCCATGATGGGGACTCTGAAGCCAAGGCCATACCGCCAGCCCAGCCAGAGAGCCCTGTAAGGAGCTGCTGCAGCACAGGCCCTATTGAAGGATGGGAGCCCAGTGTTCAACAGGAAGTCAGTTAGGGCTACACACGAGCTACCAGGGCAGGGGCCATATCTGCCATTTTGGTCCCTACTCATCCTTCTTGGCAAGTGGTAAGAATAGGATAGAAATTACTGGTGAATGAATGAACTTCAGTGAAACCATAATAAAATCAAAGCAAAATGAATTCACTTCTGAGATTAAATTATAATAATTGCATGTCAAATTCTTAAACATACATAAGTAGAATAAAACTCCTAGGATGCATATGTGTATTCCAAAGTTGGAATGTGCAGTTTATAGTAATTTATTGCGATGACCTTTTAAATACGCAAAAGTTAACAATTTTAGCACAAGTAGCTGCATTCTTTTTTAATAAGTCCCTATGCAGGTTTAAAGAATTTGCAGATTTAAAGTGTCCCATGTGTTATTGAAATTCTTAGCAAAACTGAAGGTGTTTATTTTGTGAAGTGGCATAATTGTTAGAAACGTTGTGCTTGGAAGGGCGGGTGGTAGAGTCCAGCCTGGGTTCTGAGTTCTGTTCGTGAAGCTGTCCGGGCTCACCTGGGCCTGCTTGGAGGGTGGGGACAGAGTGGGGCATGGGGAGGGCTCTGCAGGAATGAGACCTGATGGAGCCATTTGGAAGGTAACTCATTCTTTTTTTTTTTTTTTGCGGTACCGGGGATTGAACAAAGGAGCGTTCTACCTCTGCACTACGCCCCCGGCCCTATTTTTTATACTTTATTTTGAAACCGGGTCTCACGAAGTTGCGGAGGGCCTCACTAGGTAGAGAGAGAGAGAGAGAGAGAGAGAGCTGAGGTTGGCTGCGAACCCGGATCCTCCGGTCTCCGCCTCCCAAAGTACTGGGATTACAAGCGTGCGCCACCACGCCCAGTGGAAGGTAACTCATTCTAAGGAAGAGAAGGGAGCCTGGTCTCTGTTCCGGGACTTCCTGTGGAGGACACACAACAGTGACCCCCAGCCTGGGCAGGCCCTGTGAACAGAGCTGAACAGGACGGTGGCTAACTTCTCAGCTTGATAATGTGCCAAAGGTGGCGGCATCCTGCCCCTTCGTAACTGTTCCATCTCAGCTGGGGTGAGGGGATTTTCTCTTGGGACTGAAAACAGTTGCCATGTCATGATACGGCCACATAGCAGGGTGCAGGGGTCCTCTAGGAACTGAGAGCCAGCAAGGAAATGAGAACTGCAGCCGTACAACCCCAAGAAGAGGAATTGTAACAGCAGGCTGATGGGGTTGGAAGTGGATTCCCCACCAGTCGAGCCTCCAGATGAGAACACAGCCTGACCGACACCTCCTCACAGGCTCATGAGACCCTCAGCCAGGGACCAGACTGTGAGATGGCACTGGGACAATGCCCCAGTCACTGGGTGTGTGGTGCCTTATTGTACAGTATTAAAATGACCACATTTTCTGGATAAAACTTGCACTTGTCACTAACAAGAACATATTCCTCAGATCCAGGACAGGGATGTTGCAAAGAAAACTAGTTATTTCCCTACAGGATGAAGGAGGTTGAAAATTCAAGGCATGCTCTGCTCGGGTACCCACACCGTCGCCAGCAGCAGGAGATTGAGGAGGAGGAAAGAGTTGAGCATCCTGAGAGCTGGCTGTGGCCTTGTAGCGCCACTGTCAAGGGATCTCTCTGCAGAAGGACTTCAAGCAGGTCTGGGTGGTGGACCCTGGAGTGTATGGTACCCCCACACAGGACATGCCAGTCAGGGTTGGCCACTATCACACAGAGGCCAGGGAGGCACTGCCCCATCAGGCATGATTGTGGGGTCTTTGGCAATTATAGGGCACATAGATACTGATCTACACACTTCTCAGGGCAGCACTGAGCCCTCCACCTCTATGGTGGCAATATAAGAGGAGATGCAGCTGCAGGCTCCAGGGTGAGGGCAGCCCGAAACAGGAGCAGTGACCCTGAGGACCACAGGGGCTCCCACGGGAGACGAGCATCCTGGCCATTGCTACCACATTGTGAGAACCAGGTAGATGTGATATGTGGAAAATGGGTGTCCAGTTCATGCTAAAGAAGACATTTATCAGGGTCAACCTAGGGATGTGTTTCAGGGGGTCCTGTCGAGGTCTCCTGATAAGACAATCTTCTGCTGCTGCCCCAATTCATCTCCCACAGCCACCTGAGGATGTGACGTCCTTGTTTACTGATGGCTGAAGGCTTGGTGCAGGACTGGGAGTAGAGATATGACAGCTGTGTTCTCAACATGCACCTCCGTCAGGACGGCAGGGATGACTTACGCTAGGGGCACATTGCTCCCTGAATCCATGGACTGGACTGGGAAATCAGACACACTCTAGAATCTATGTTCCCATTAAGGAGCCAAAATACTTTCTTCTAATATGCTGTATTCTAGCCCCTGATTTTTCTCTCTTTGGGAAAAATGTTGAATTTTTGTCCTTTGGAAATGTTTCTGCTCATGAATTAAACTATTAATTTGCCTTTGAAAGTCAAAGCTACTATAAAGATTTTTAAATGTCTATTTTTGTTTTACATTCTCTGTTAGTATCAACACAAGAAGCTGAGAAGAGGGTATTATTTTGGAAGAATCACCAGTGGGGAGGGGTGTGTATTGTGGGTTGTTTTCGCAGTTGAGTCAAGAAATGATCCTGTATTTTCAGTCTCCAATGAGGCTTTAGAATCAGAACACTCTTACTTTGGCTTAAGAGCAATATGACTTGCTTTAGTTTGCAAACTGGTCTGCAGTCACTATGCACACCTGTGCTGGTTTTAAAGAACATTTCTAGAACTAGGAGTTGAAAACCTTTGCTAGCTTCCCAAAGCCCAGAGCATCCAACCCAGCATCGAATCCCACCGATTTATCTCCCAGGAGTCTCCAGCTCATCCCGTCTCTACCCCCATCATCACCACCACTGCCTCCCATGGCCAAGTCTGCCCAGCGGTCACGTTGTAGGTGAGCGGCTCAAGGTCTCTGTCCATTCTCATCCCCCAACTGACCTCCGTAACCAGATGGAGCCATCGCTTCAACATATAACTGAGGCAAGCGCCCCCTTCCCCTCCCTACCCACCGTCCTAGCCCTCCCCTAGCCTGTGTTACTCTTGAAAGGCCACATGTCCTCCAGGTTCCCATGTCTGGCTCTCTGCAGCATGCTTCACACTCCTCTCCCTCACTCCATGAGGTCAGCATTGGTCTTTCTTGCATGCCCCATGGCAGCTCTTTCCCAGGCTAGTTCCTCTTTCTGGAATGTTCTTTCATGGGGGGGACATCTCAGTAACTATTGGGATTATCCAAACTCCAGCTACAGAGCTGCTTATTCAGTTCCTTATTCCTCAAGCTCTTTGGGCAGGTTGCATTTGCCACCGCAGACCTCAAAGCACCGGTGTTCCTGTGCAGCGCTAATCACACCTGCAACTCCCCTGTGTTGGTGTGACTTGGAAGTTCTTTCCCCACACCGGGCTGCTGACTCCATGACCACAACCGTGAGGCCGTGTGTGTCCCCCTGCTCATCCCCGCATGACCCACGGCCAGCGCAGGTGCCCTGTGGATGGGTAACAAGCGATGAAGGCAAAGGAACCAGAGATTAAGGGCTGGACCTGAGTCTCAGCGCTGGGTAAGGGTGGCTCCCAGTCTCTGCTCCTTCCTACATCTCCAGTACTAACCAGTTATCATTCATTCTAATTCAAAAAAAATTTGAAAACACGAGGAAGCAAAGGATTGTACATTCGGTAGTTTTAATTTCAAGGATCCCATTAAACTGTGTTAATTGCTTATGAAATTGGGACAGATTGTATAATTGCATCTCTGAGATATAAATGTTATAAGAAAAGCGATAAATATCCATCACTAAGAAGTGATGATTTGCTCTGTTTCCTGAACCACGCAATATTTATCAGCAGCATTGATTTAACTGGCGGCTATCGGCAGATACAAATGGAGGACTGCAGGGAACAAAAGCCGCCTTCGGTCGCCACGAGGGGGCTTTCCATTTTAATGTGGGGGCCTTTGGAATTACTGATGCTCCAGCTACATTTCAAAGATGAACGAGCAGCTCCTCCCAGCCCCAACACTTCACTTTCTGGAGTTTGTGCAGCCCGTGTGCTGCAGTCATGGCGTCCAGACCTTAAAAACTGAAGGAAGTTTCTGGAAAAAAAATCCCAGAACCACAGCTGAACAAGAAATAAAACACAATTCAACACGGTTTAAGATTTTAAAGAATTTCTCATCTTGACGATTTTAAATATAAAGGATTACTACTTTCCATTTAAAAGAGAAAAGCAGGACACTATAGAGAAAGTATACATATGAGCGGTTCCTGTATGTGGAAGGACAGAAACTAGCGGGGCTTTGTCCATTGGCTTGATTAACAGACATCTTAAAAGCTGTAATGAAGCTGGGCGTGGTGGCACACGCTTGAAATCCCAGTACTTTGGGAGATGGAGACCAGAGGATCTGGGTTCGCGGCCAGCCTCAGCTCTCTCGCTCTCTCTCTCTCTCTCTCTCTCTCTCTACCTAGTGAGGCTCTCCGCAACTTCGTGAGACCCGGTTTCAAAATAAAGTATAAAGAATAGGGCCGGGGGTGTAGCGCGGAGGTAGAATGCCCCTGGGTTCAATCCCCCGTACCACACACACAAAATAAAAGCTGTAATGAGAAAATTTCGAGACAGGGCAAAGATTAGATTACAGGATAAGGCCGACACTTAAGGACTTGCTTTTTGGTTTTTCCTTTAAAATAGAGGTAATAGAATTTGCAGTGTGCAAGGTCAGTAATCCCAGCACCCAGGGCCACAGCTATTTCTGTTCAGGGCTTGAGGGAGAGTTAAGGATTTAAAACACGGGAGCGCGGGGACCCAGAAAGCGAGCAGTCGCCTGAGATTCGAGGGAGCCATGCTAGCTTTCTTTCCAGCTGTCTGCAGCAGCGGTGCCTCAGTGTCTCTATTAAAACGTGCAATTCTCAGATAGCAAACAACTGCATTAAGATGGAGGCGGGATGAATCTGGTGGCCCAGGTCCCCTTCAGGTTGTCCCCTAGAGTTTAGCACAGATTCTCCTGGGTACTCAGAAGAGCTTTGGAGCCCAGGGTGCAGGCCGGTGTCCTCAGCCCTGCACGGGTTGCTCAGGCATAGGCAGGCAGTCACCTAATGTCCACTGTGGTGCCAGTCTACCTGCCTTGCAGCATTCAGAATGGACCTCCATGTGTGGAGGATGGACACTCAGGGCTTAGGTTGCTCCAACTCTAGCCAGCAATGGGTCACTCTGCCAGATTGGGCAGGCACCATGTTTATAAGGGATGGAAGAAGCTCAGTGCATGATGGTTAACAGCCCAGGCTGGAGCAGATGGTGGTCCGGGTTCAAAACCCGGCCTCATCGTCTGTTAGTTTTGTCCTCATGAGGAAGTGCCTTATCCACTCGGAGTTGCCACTTCCCTGTGAAGTCAGCAGCTGTGCCTGCCCCATCTTGCCACGTGGGATATTTCAGGTGAGATAGTTTGTGCTAAGAGTTCGTCCCCGAGCCTGCTAGAGGGCGGCCTCAGCAAGCATTACCTGGTGAGACCGTCCTCGTTACCATTGTCATTAAGGCGCCTCAGAAGCAGAAAGATGGTTTCCTCCAGAAAGAAAGCCCGTCAGTTGGGCGGCGATTGGGGGGCACCTGCTCTTTGCTTTGAACTGACAAAAGGCGACCGTTCTCACGGTGTGGTTAACCTTCCAGAAGGCCAGGGCGGCAATCTTCTTAGCTGCCATCCTTTAATGCCTGTGGGTTAAATGACCCCTGAGGGTTGCCGCTGCTTCCCGGGTAAAGAGCAGGGCCCTCGGAGTGAAATTAATCCCGCAGCTCCTCTAGGGCTGGGCGATGCTTGTTTCATTCTATTGCCTGGGCTTCTGCGAGGGTATTGATCAGCATGCCATATGCCCTGCTGACTGCAGACATCAACATATGCTACATTAAATAAATAAATAATGGGGCGAGCGAGCCCTGTGGCAGGCCCAGAGACTCAAGAAAACTCAAGGTGTGAAAATAAATAAACCTTTGTAAACAGCCGTGATAAAAAACATTGTGATGTTCCTCGACATGAATGTATTCCATTTGGAATGGAAATAACTTTTTCTGTTGTGCCCTAATCTGTCCCCACTTCCTTTGACCCATGGTGGTTCATATTTTCATTGTTTCCATAAATTTGGTGGATGAATTTAAGGTAGGTCCCGCAGGACTGCTCTCACTTCTTCCCCACACCATATAGCATCTCTTGAAGGCTGAGGCACACACATCTGTTTCCACAGCACCAAGCTTTGAGATGATGGGTCCCAAATGTAAGTTATTTTATTGATCGCCTCCTGACTGATAACTTCGAGTTATATGGGAGTTTGCACTCAGACCTGGATGTCTGGTAATGGATCTCCGCTGGCTTCTGTCCCTTGCTAAAATGCAAGCACTAATTGTTGTCATCCTGGCCCCTCAAGAGGATTAATGTGTGTTCTTTCTTAAGGCAAGCTGTATAGATACATGGTTTTGAGTTC
Source organism: Glis glis (assembly GCA_004027185.1). Classification (NCBI taxonomy): domain Eukaryota; kingdom Metazoa; phylum Chordata; class Mammalia; order Rodentia; family Gliridae; genus Glis; species Glis glis. Next base: position 16,960 of record PVJS01000273.1, read on the forward strand.
ATCTCCAATTTATTTAAAAAAACACATTTTTTTTTCACACGGTAGGTATGATTACTCCTCTGGACATCTAACAAGAGATACCGAGAGGGGCGGATTTCAGACTGTCACTAGAAAGAGCAGCCACAATGGTACTGAGGGGCAGACACCCCCAATGAAAACGCATCCTGAGGCCAAGGAGCCCTTCTGCTAGCCCCTTCCCTATGGGCAGCAGAAACATCAGAGGATACGCACACTTGGGGGGATAATAATGCACCCCTCATTCGAACATTGTTTTCAAATTGCCCCCTTTTTTTCAAATTGCATTTGTAAAACTCCTTTATAAACATGTTCAAGATACGAGAATGTAAGACCTCTACGACACACACACACACACACACACACACATACACACACACAGAAGTGTTCTCTGAGCTTTTTCCAAACACTGAGGAACAAAGGATCCGGTGACCCTAAACATTCCTTTCTCACGCCTCCCATTCTTTTTTAAAAATTGTTTAACCTTCTGCCATAAAGGACCTGGGATGATGGGGGGTGGCGTCATGTGACCAGACAGACAACTAGCTAAAGGCCCATCAGAGCTTGACGGGTCAGTGAGCCACATGAAAATGGCCCTGCCGTCATGCTTAGTAAAGACAGCTGATTTGCATGAGGCATTCACAAAATCGCACGTCGCCCTGTTGAATATCTGTTCACCAGGACACAATCCTCCATTGAACACAACCCAGTGACCACCTCCCTTGGATGTGCCGAGAAGCCCTGTCATCAGGCTCGCTCCTCTTTGTTAATCCTCCCAGGGTGTAATTAGCACCGTGTTTCCAAAGATCAAGCCATTACAATTTCCCCCATCTGCTCCTTGATGCTTAAAACCCCTTTACGGAGCACAAAGCTGTTCATTCAATGAGCAGAGATACTGCTTAAAATGAAAATACCCTCAGAAGGAGCAACACAATGACTTAAAAGTATTACAGAGGCATCATTTACTAACACCACTTTTCTCTGGCGCTCAGGTTTTGTGTGGGAAGATGAGAGGAGATGACCCTGAGGATTCAATTTGAGGGAGAAATGAGTTAATATGTAGAAAGGGCTTAGACACAGAGTGTCTGCTAAGTAAGGGTTTGCTCCAAGTTACAATGGAGAAATGGCCCACGCAGGTTCGTGGCTGTGGTTCAAATTGACGCTGACTCCAGGCTGGTCCCTTCTACTGTAACACCGTGATGAGCAATGCTTCCCTGGGAAGAAAGCCTCAGGTAGTTTTTAAAAACAGACCTGCAAGTGTCTTGTCCTTCGCCGTCTCAGCCTCATTCTGCTCTGGCCAGCAAAGGACACAGCAAGAGGGGTGAGCCACATGGATGCAGCCAGTGTGTGGACGTTCTCAGGTTCTTTGATCCTCTGTCTGGCAGCCTCAGGTGAATAAGACTCCTTTCTTCTTCGTGTGTTGGAGCTGTAGCATTTGGTGGCCTTCTGGGAGCCACCGAGCATCTTAGACTTCATGAAAAGCATCCTTGATTTTTGCTGTATCCTTTTTTGTGAGGACCAGAATGGGGGGTACTGAGGAGCATGTATCCCGTCCTGGGAAACTAGTCAAGGTCCCACTACCTTACAAAAATAGTCCACAGTACCCAACTGCCTGCATTTACTATTAGCAGGTGACTTCTAGAGCCCTTCTTGTTCAATTGCTCGCGTTCTTTGAGGCTACGCAGCAGGGACCCTGCCCTGACTTCCATGCCGTCCTTTGAGTTAGTTTTGGGTTAGCACTCACGTTTATTCATTCCAAATTCACTCAGCACCCTATCCATCCAAGCAGAGAAGATCAGTGTGTTGAAAAAAAATCTTAGAAATTAAATCTCCCCTGAAATATAGCACCACATAATTGAGTTTCTGTCTCTGCTGTTTGGAGACAGTAACAAAGAAATGTAAAACAGGATGCCTGAAACCGGAACAGCTTGTAAAATCTGGTTAAGCCATGTTGGAAAATCCTTGAATGCCCCCATTAGAAAACACAGACTATTTATTACTTCCTTTTCTTTAGCCCTAGGAGGCATAAGCTCCCTTTTTTATATTCCTTTCTCTCCTCTTTCAGAGTGCACTCATTGAACTCTTGGCAATTAGCGTAATTGAAATTTATTGACAATGCGGCTGACGTGGAGGCCCCATTGTCCCCGAGCGTGTGCGGCTGTGACCGCTCCGTCGCCGCGTCAGGCAGCCTGGGCCTTGCTCAATCACATCCACAGGCCACCGGCTGCCAAGGGTTCCTTTGGGGGTATGAATGTTACTTAGTGATAAGAGCCTTTCGAAACAGGATCCCTGGACCCCATCTCTGGTGGGAGATGGAAATGAAATATGTATTTGGCGGCTGTGGAAAATTAATGTAATTGGCTCCCACATAAAGCTTTGACAAGTTGACCTGTTTGAAATCCGAGGAGGGCTTCTGGCCCTATATCATATTATCTCCAGCGAGCCCATCCACGCTCAGGGCCCCCCACCCCGAGCCCACTGGAGGTGAAATGAAGTGGAATTTGGGTACCGATGTTTAACAACACTTCTGTTGAACACAGTTATTATGTTTGCATGTGTAGCTTCGAGATGAAGGGGCTAGAATGATGGGATTTTCGCATGCATGTGTCTGTGTTGATAGCTCTCTGTTTGGCTTTTCTTTTTATGGTGAGGCGAGGGTGGAACTGTTTGGAAATATACATGGGTACATTTATCCTTATACCTGTTTTTCTCTCTCAAATATTCAATATGGGTCTAAAACGTAGAGGTGTAACTTGATCACGTTTAATTGGATTCATTTAGAGGTCAGTGCAGACATCCATCTTTCTTTTGAGAGGGGAGATGCATTTTTATTTTAATGCATAGGGATTTACACATGTAAAACTAATAGGAGAGAGATATTTTAATCTCTGCCCATGGAAATGGGCATATAATGTTTTCCCTTAGGGGAGTTTCGTAGGAGGAGATTACTATGGTGAATTAATTTTAGCTGCTGTCCTGTCTGGTTCCTAATTTCAGATAATATACTGTTTTGATTTATTTAATAGGACCCTGAAATGCAACACCCCAGAGTTTAAGAGAATGCAGTGATAAATTGGAGAGCACACGAGAAAGCATGTGTGTATGTTTTTCCTTTAAGAAAATCTTCATGCTATTGTTAAATCCTGAATTATTTGCATTCATTAATGTACATAAGCTCTTTGCTTGGTACCATTTTAAAGGTAACTTAGAAACAATAAGTTAGTAGGTTTTATTGATTCTGCACTTAAAGATGGATTGGGTAAGCACTTTATTATTTTTTTTTGCCTTTACATTGATAGAACTTGTTTCTCTGAAGAAGTTTTATTATAGCTAAGAGAGACTTGAAGTCAGTCTTTCTTGATGACGTAAAACTTCAAAGCATTTTTTATTAATGGTTCTGTACTATAATATTCAAATATTAGGGGGCGTGGTGGCACACGCTTGTAATCCCAGTACTTGGGAGGCTGAGACCGGAGGATGGCACGTTCGCGGCCAGCCTCAGCTACTTAATGAGGCCCTCTGCAACTTAGTGAGACCCTGTTTCAAAATGAAGAATAAAAAATAGGGATGGGGGTGTAGCCCGGAGGTAGAATGCACCTGGGTTCAACCCCCAGTACCGCAAAAAAAAAAAAAAGGGTAGAGAGAGGCATGGTGGATAGAAGGAGTGTGTGTACGTGCTCTGATGTGACAGGTGTGTGCTGAAAGAGATGTCCCATGAAGCTAGTGGTGTCCTGGTGATGAAACCCCATGGACACGAGGCAGGAACAGGGCTTGGGTCTTCACATCTCTTGATTGTTAAACAAAGCAAGCTGTGAGGAATAAGAAGCCATGAAAACAATAAGAATAAGCAGCTCAATTCTTAAAACAATAAGAAGCCCAGGAAATAAATGAGCAAGATGGTCAGACAGAGAGAAAGATTTCACAGCTGGCACGTGGGGACAGGACGCCGCTCAGGGTTTTATTATTTTTCTTTGTTTTCTGTAGATTTTTTTTTACTAAAATACTGACTTCCTAACGATTATAAATTGTGAAATTGACCTGACCTGGTAGGGACCTAAACACAGCAAGTATAGCATGCATATAGGTAGACTCTGTGATCGGGACTCAGTTTCCACCCCAGTACCTGTTCAGGAGCTCCAGCTACTGTTCTACAAGCAGAAAGATGAATTTTCATCACTTTAAGAAATGGGCAGAGTGTACATGTCAGATTTTTTAATGTTTTGCTCACATTTACATAGGGGTTCTTAGACTGTTCAGTCTTTAAGATATCCAATGTTTTATCAATGCCAATCACACTGTCATGCAGGGGAAGGTGAGGAGGGAGAGGGAGTGGGGTGGGCACTGGGGGAGGGTTCAACGAGTGCAGTGTGCATGTATGCCTCTATCACCCCGAACCCCATCACGATGTTTGATTACAATACACCAATAAAAAAGTAAATTACAATAAAAAAGATATCCAATGGTCACCTGAAATATTGTCAATATTTTATGTGTTTTTTTAGCATTAGATATTACCTTATAATAGAAATTGGAACATAATCTGAGACAGTGACTTTTAATAATCTTCTTTCTAAATATAAAATAATGGGAAACAAATAATTTTGATTACATAAATATGTGCGTATAGGCATCTAAGACATTTGAAGGTATTTTAAATTTATTTGGTAGCTACTATAATATCACAGTCTCTGAAATGGAACACAAAACAATAACCATTCAGTTGAAGACAAATAGAAATGCAGATGCTCACAGCCATGGTCATCCAATATGGAGATGAAGAAGCAGGGCCTACTCTGTCAAGTCGGAGCAGTATTGCCGAGTGGAAAATATTAGTTAAACCCAGGAGATACCATGACACCCTAGACTGGATAAAACAACTTTAATTCATTATGAACTACATTTTCATGAAGCTGGTTAGGAAGCAGGTGGGAACTATTCTTCACTCCTAGTAATTCTAAAACTGCAGAGCCTGATTTGGGCTGTTGGAGGCAGTGGGAGGACAGGAGCTACATGGTTGACGGTACTGGGAGATGTGCCCCTCTGCAAGATGAGCATCTTACAGCCCAGCACTCAGAGCCTTGACCTGTAGAAACCCCAGAAAACAGCACCCGAGGGTCCAGCGGACAGCATTCTCACAGGACGGCAAATGGACCTTTGTCCTCACAAACCCATCATGCTGTCACTTGTTTGGATTTTTGTGAATTTAAAAGGCACATCTCATTTGAAACTTTTAAGTCAAAGATGAAAGCTGGAGAAAAGTTTGGTCCATTAGAATGAGCTAAAAGCAGTTTGGTAATCCTGGAACATACATCTCACTAAAAATTTTCACCACAATATCTGAAAACAGGTATCCCTGAGAGGCAGAGTAGGATGAGGGGGATCCAGTTGTGGGCCTTAGAAATGGAGAGTTGGTGAGGGAAGGATTGGAAAGTAGAAAGAGGGCGCACCAATGATAAAGAGTTGGGAATTCACGATACAAAATATTGCTGTTCGGTTTACTGCTCTTTGTCCAACACAAATAAACTTATCTCCTGGCTGACTTGTCCTGTGCCACCCGCCATGCATGATCTGGCAAAAGTGAGCCTCTCAGGCTTCAGGCACATTCTAATAGTTTGCTACTAGACTTCAAGGAAGGAAATTTTCTCCCAGAGAGTAATAAGGTAGATTCAAGGGAGACTTTATTATTGCGTAGTCAGGGAAGAAAGAGTTGATGATTGCTTCTAGAAACAAGGCCGATCATTGAAATTTAGAATAGGACCAAGTTTAACTCGACGAGTGCCTTCATTTCACAGGCAAAACCTGAAGGCTCAGTTTTGAGAAGCCACCACACAGTTAGCAAGAGTAAGCCCCGGGGAGGGAAAGAATCTACTTTCCAGAGATGCTACATTATAATATTCAAAATGTCCAGTTTTCAACAATAACAAAAAATTATGAAGCATAGACAGAAACAAGAAAGTACGGTCTGATCCTTATAAAACCCCAAATTACTAGAAACTGTCCTTATGGGAGGCCAGGCCTTGGACTTTCTACACAAAGACCTTAGGTCACCCATTTAAATATGCTCATAAAGCTAAAGGAAATCGCGGGGAGAGAGCTAACTACGCCAGCCAGGGTGGCACAGCAGCTCCCCTACCAGTGAGGACACACCAGACCACCTGCTGTCAACCATCAGGCTCTGACTCCATCTTTCTCTCTGACTTGATTAAAGAATTATACATATATGTGAATTCCACTCATTTTATGAGCATGTATCTTCAGGTTCTTAAAAAATCCAGTTTTTTCAAGAACTGGGATCACAGTAAGTCATGCTAATCTCTGTGTTATATATACTAGCTGAGAATAGCTGCTTATGTGACTCTGCCATTAAAAAAGAGAAGAAAAAAATAGGAAGAAGAAAGAAAAGACAACTGACGGGGTAGAGTTGAAAGCCAACCAGTCTAAGATGATTCCTGTGCGTCTCCGCAAAAGTGTCTAAGCAAAAGCTTAGAAGGATGAAACCTTCTAAGACAAAAGACACTTCCTGCCAGGTAGGAATTCAGGGGAACTCCACGCCTTGAAGCATTCCCCTAAGCAATTAAAAGGGATGAAGTCTCTAATATTTTAAAAGGCACAAAAGAATCCAGTCCTTTCTCAGCTACTGAGAGCCTGCTTGTGTCAGTCACGGAGCCAAGGGACAGAGCAGAGGGATGAAGACACACAGCCTCAGCCCTTGGCCGGCTGGGAGGTCGCTTCTCCACCCTTCAGTGGAGGCAAGGGGCAGAAGCATGCCATTTTCATCCCACAAGGTCATTGTTAAAGGGATCCTGGCGATGGGCTACACGGTCATATTTCCCGATTCCTCAGGTATAACGTGTTCACTTTGCAGAGGGCTCAGGACCCACCAGTTTGATGCAGTAGGAATATAAATAACAATCATGGAATTCCCGAAGCAATAATCATCAGCCCTCTACACTGAGTACCTAACCCCTGACAGCAGCTTGCCTGTGAGCTTTGCAAAAGTTCTCTATTTTTAAGTCCTCCCTTTCAGGGGGGAGTTAGACAGAATCTTAGGTAATAAGACTGAGGCTCAACATGATCGTCACTTCTGCAAGGCCCCACACTGGTGAGTGGTGGAGGCTGCTCTAAGGAAAGGCGGCCCTGCCTGCAGGACCCCTGGGATCCTCCCGCCTCCCCTCCACGGGCCACAAATGGGCTGCAAGAAAAGAAGTAG
>PVJS01000273.1:24284-123098 GCA_004027185.1 Glis glis
AAAAAAAAAAAAAAAAAAAAAAAAAAAAAAAAAAAAAAAAAAAAAAAAAAAAAAAAAAAAAAAAAAAAAAAAAAAGAAGTAGCAGATTCGTATCCTCTGCTGGATGAAGCCCGTTCACCCCCGTGATGAGTATTTGTCCTGCATCCTGCACTAATAAGGGAAAGAGATTCCCATAGGACTGGTACTTCCAAATATATCTTAAAATATTCCTTTCCTTCTGTTATTAGAAGGCAAACATGTTTTCCCAAGAAATGAACTAATATAGACCCAGCATCCTATTCCTTTTAAGAACTGACACAAAGAGAGACTGTTGAAGATGCAAATTATGGAAGAATGGCTGGCTTTCTGGCAAACACAGATGTTCCTGTTGGAAGGCAGCAGGCATCAACGGAACCGTGTGAGGCTCAGCACTGGCTGGTGGGCTGCACATCTGAAGCCCACTTAGCATTCTCTGGAGTTTAGGTATGGGCATCAGAGGCAGAGAAGTCAGGCAGCTTGCATAACACATGTGTTGAATTTAGATGTATTTCCTTTATCAGAAGTTCAGTGAGCTCAAAATAATCTCAGGGCTTCCAAAAGGCTTCTCCATCTACTTTCAGAACCAAGGCACTAAGAAAGAGAACTCGGCTTGCTCTGTTTGGAAGTAAGGATTGGCGCTAGGAGAGGAATAGTGGCCTGGGACGGGCTCTCACAGGCGACATCCCACCACGCCTGAAAAGAGACGGTCACCCCAGGGGTGAGAGCAGCGTGCTGGGAGGGCACAGGAGAGACAGGGAGGTGGGTAGCAGTATCCTCACCAGAGACATAGGTCTTTCCTCTCTCTCTGTGCAGTGTAAACACAAGGCCACCTCGTGCTCCACATCCCACACCCAACTCTTCCTTCACTCCTCTCCACTTCTCAGCTGGCCTGCGTCTTCCTTTCCCCAGTTGTCTGCTGTCTGGCATATGGTGGGGGATTAGAAGCATGGGAGGAGGCCTTTACAGTCTCACCCACCCCCGCAAACTTGGGTGAGGCTCAGGGTGCACAGGCACCCTGACACTGCCATCCCTGTTAGGATCCAGCACCAGGCTGCAGAGTCAATCAATTAATTAGAAGTGAGTTGGATCTTCACTAACATACTAACTTATGTAACTTGGGGTCATTTTTATAATCTTCTGGGACCCCTGTTTCTTCACTAATACTTAATAATAATAAAGTATGCATCCTAGTTTGGTTTTGTTAATTAAATTAGAGAGTACATATGAAGTACTTCACTGCCTGGCATACAGCAGGTGTTCAATACATTTTGCTCTGCCCTCTGCTTTCCCTAAGGTGAGCTTGGACACAGAGCAAGACCTTTTCCCAGGGGTATCCCAGCACCAGCACCGCCCCTGTACAGAGAGGTACAGAGTAACTTGGAGGGCATGTGGACAGGGGTTCCTTCGGTTGCCCTCTCGCATGCCATCTTTACAGTGTTTGACTGCAGCCCAAGTGCAGATAGGCAAAGGCACAGGTGTGCTGCTGACTCCCGGGGTTACAGGGACCCACCCGAATTTAAGAAAACCATCTGCTCACTTTGCAGCCGTACCTCTTCTATTGCCCCGACCGCAGCATGGACACGTGGTCAGTAGCAAGCAGGCCTGTGTCTTCCGTTGCCCAGGTCTCTTCATTCCGGACCCCCTGTGCCCAGCCTTTCACCCCAGCTCCCGAGGCCCCCTGGCTCCTGAGCCAGTGGCGTGGTACCCACCTCCACAGGGAATGTTTGTGATCCTGGATTCCACTACCCTCCACTGTGCTGTGAATGTGGAGGAGAGGCTCTCACCTCTTTTTTTGTTAATATTCAACTCAATTTTTAAATATTAACAAGAAAATATCTGTGTAGAATGAAAGATTTTTTTGGGGGGTTACCTATTACTGCAAACCAAATCATCCCCAAACTTAATCATTTAAAACCAGAAACCCTTGTCACCCCAGTGTCTCTGTGGGATGTGGACGCTGCTCCTCTGGGTGCTACTGGCTCAAGACTAGTCGTGGGGCTGCAGGAAGGGTGGCAGGTAGGGCTGTGGTCTGCTCTGAAACTTCAGCTGAACGAGGCAGGTCCAGCTTCCCAACTCGCTCTGCAGGATTCAGGGTCTTGCCGGTCGTGGGACCTGGGATGGGGCGTCAGCTCCTTGCTGGATGGAGTGTGGGGGGTGCTGTCCTTTCTGAGCCACATCAGCAGAGTGTGCCCCAGACAGAAGCCAGCTCTCTCTGTGGCCTTGAGCGCTCCAGCGCCTCTGGCTCACTGTGGTCCTGGGTCCAGCCACACTGAGGGCACCAGGGGGGGGGTGAGTGGGTTCCCCCCACCCCAGCAACTGCCCGCCGACTCTGATCTGATCACATGCGGTTTGTTTCTATTCACATTTATCTTTTTCATATGCACAATAGCACAGGCCCTTGTCCTGGGCTCAAAGGGGCCCTGTGGCTGTCCCAAGCACGGGTGGTGCCCAGACGAGCCGGGTTCCCTCCAGCACCAGGAGGGTTCTCGCGATGTTTGCAGCTCTGCAGTGACTCCTCACCCAGGACCCGAGGACCCCTTCCTGTAGGAAGTGAGCAGAAGGCTGCGCCCGGACAGTCTTCTCCTCTTGCTTCGCGCTCCCCTGGATTCCACCTGGGTTGGCACTTTCCCTTTGCTGAGGCCGTGGGTTCTTTGCTTCAGGTGATTTCTGTTCTTTCACAGGAACAGGAATTTCTGCTGGAGATGCAGAATCCTCCGAGATCTTTACGCAACACGCCATCCATTAATTTAAACTTTGATAAAAGACATCACTTTCTGAATCTTAAAATAACCCTAGTTTCAAAGACAGCACAGCCTCCTTGGTGGCTCTGAGCTCAGCTTCCTCGCTCTCCCTGTTAGTGGCTGTGCAACCTAGGGCAGCCCACTTGACCCCTCTGGGCCTCAGTTTCCCTGTTTATGGAGTGGGAACACTATTAGGACTTTCCTTTGTAGAGATGTTGTGGGCATGAAATGGTTTGATATCTGAAGAATGCTGAGAACAATGTCTTTCAGCAAATGCTTCATAACTGTTTGTTAAATAAAATGAATGGCTTTGGAGAGTGGATTTAGCATTTTCTTGGCAGATGTGTCTGGAGTACTTAATATTATTTCCGTCATTCTTATGAATCTTAACTAATTCTAGTATCCTCAGGAGTAACCACTTTAGAATAAATAATTTGCCCTTCCTTTGTGTCTCCACCAACACGAGACTGCGGGGCCCTCAGGGGTAGGGATGGTGGTCTACTTCAGCCTTTATGGCCGGAGTTTCTTATTGTGCCTGGCACGTGGAAGGCATTCAATAAACAGTTGTTTAATTAATTTCGTATCATTCGAGGGTGCCAATTTGCAAAGAAAAAAAGGAAGGAGATATTGTCCTTTAAATAGTCTGTTTGGGACACATTTGCCTGCAGTTTAGAAAAGCTAGGTGTCTTCTCGTTCCATTACATCACCCAGCCAATTAATCAACACTTGGATGAATCCCCAGACAGACCCTTCATTTTGTCTACTTATTAACTTTCATTATGTGCAATAGGCAAAGTGTAATTGTGAACAGGATGGATTATGCCGTAAACTTTTTTCCTATTACACCCTTCCTTCATGAAACCCCTTATGAAAGTGTACCGCGGGTGATATATTATGTTAAGAAGGTTTAGAGCGTAAGGTGGCAATGACCTTCCCTTTAATTAACTATGATGGAAACAAAGGTGAGCCCGAGCATGATGAAGCACGGCGGAAAGCCATAAATCACCTGTGCGCGGCAGACGGCCGCAGCTACAGAATAACCTTGCCGGGCACAGGTTAAGTGAGGCGTCCACGCGCCACCGCCGCAGCCACGACTTATTTACACACACCCGGGGGCGCGGGCACCAGACCTGCCAGCACAGCCCAGCCCTGCCCACCGACGCCAGACTTCAGAACTTCCTTCCGTGGTTTTGTTTAAAATTATCAACAGTTCCCATAAGATCTAAGGAATGAAGTGGATCAAGGAGGCAGCGGGGTTATGAGGTGTAGTTTACGTGAAGTGAAATACAGAGATCCTAGGTGTTCTGGCCAAGGAGCGCTGATAATCTCATCCTTTTCACTAAACACCATGCAGAGCAAGTTGCCTGACAGTCCTCCCTCCCAGAAAGCCCTGGAGCCTCCTCCACTCAACCCCTCTCGGCGTAACTCTTCTTCAGACTTACTTGTCCAGTTCTGTCTATTCTCTGATGACATATAAATTGAATCACACAATAATTTTCTTTTCTTTTTTATATTATATGTATATGTGTTCCTAGGGATTGAACCCAGTGGCATTTTATCTCAAGCTACACACCCAGCCCTTTGGTTTTGAAATAGGGTCTTGCTAGGTTACTGAAAGTCTCTCTACATTGTTGAGGCTGTCCTGGAACCTGCAATCCTTCTGTCTCAGCCTCTTAAAGTTCTGGGGTTACAGACATGCACCACCACATCCAGCTCACAAGGTATGTATTTTCGTAAGTATGTATAAAAGCTTTGTTTTGCATGCACATTTATTTATATATAAATAACATGTTTAGGCATAATTTATTCTCTTTTCTAAATCTGACCTAGCTCACTTGCTTTCTCCCAGACTGTGTCCATGCTCAGCTCGGTGCTGAGATCACCAGCCTTCAAAAACCCTGGCAGGGTCCAGGCTGGCCCTCTTCCCCACGCTTGTCCAACCCATTTTATCCAATGAAACTGCCCACAGTTCCAGGCATCGTGGACCACGTCTGCAATCCCAGGACTTGGAAGGCTGAGACAGGAGTATTGCAAGTTCTGGGCCAGCCTCGCCATTTTAGGAAGGCCCTCAGCAACTTAGTGAGGCCCTGTTTCAAAATAGAAAATAAAGTAGGGCTGGGGGTGGTGTAGCTCAGAGGTAGAATGTCCTTGGGTTCGATTCCCAGAATGAGAGAGAGAAAGAGAAAGAGAGAGAGACCCATCCTCTATCCCTCCAGTCCCTCCATTGTTCTCTGCATGCACAAACTAACTATACCTCTCTGGTTCAGACTAGCAGAATTTCTTCATTGTTGACAATGAACCCTTTGATGGTGGACTAGAATTTTCCAGTTGGAGAGGTAAGAGAAAAGCAAATCTAGAAGCTTATCCCAAATATTGTCCCAATAAGCCCCATTTCATTAGGATAATTTGGCCAGATAAGAAACAAGACCCTGTTCTGGACTCTGCTCCCCTGAGCACCATTTCTTGCCAACAAGGACCCGATGTCTTGAACAGCCCTCCTGATGTGTCCCTAGGTGGGTACCAACTATTCATGGTCCCCAGGAAGATCAGAACAGAGTTTGAGGACGACATGAAGTTGTGAGAATTGAGGCTTTCGCAATAATTATACTTTATGGTATCTTTTATGTTCACACCAATGTGTAGGTTAACCCTGAACCAGCCAAGGAATTTTATTTTAAAATCGAAAAGCTCCTGAAGACATGACCATTTTCGGTGGCTTACCTAGTACGTGTTCTGGTGTGTGTGCAGCCGAGTTGCATTGCATTGGGTTGGGGATTTTGATCACATCCTTGCGTTCAGTGACCTCAGAAATCATCACATGGACCAGACGCACAAACCTGTCGTGTACACTAGCAATGTGCGCCCTTCAATGTGGGAAAAGTTTCCCCTCTTTATGCAAAGACCTACCTTTTAGTTTTCTTCAAATGTGCTTAGCTTTAAGGCATTTTAATGTGATAAAGGAATGATGGGAAAATTCATCTGGAAGTTCCCATGTCCCATGACAGTGTAAACAGCCACTTGTCAGGTTGATGTCTCTGGGGAGATCTGAGCAGTAGCAGTCAATGGAGGTATGATGTCGCCTTCACCTTCTCATGGGAAAGAGGGACTGGGAGGATGGCTCTCTTAGCTGGCCCACTTTCTGCTCGAGAGCATTGTTGGTCTCGGTTGTGTAGCTAGAAGCTGGGGGATTTTTGTTACTCCATCTTCACGCTGCTGGTGGGGTGGGGGGGGACGCCTCTGCCACATCCATGGTGTGTTTCGCAGAGATCTTGTCGTTATCCCTTGTGCAATCACAAGTTTCTTGTGCAATCACTTGTGCAATCACAAGTTTCTTAATAGGTTTAGCATTAGCTCTCATGCAAGAGAAGACGAAATGGAATCAGAAAAGAATAAAGGAACATGCTGATATCTATACAAAAGTTGGGATTTGAAGTCAAACTTCCAGACCTTCTAGTGTGACCAGGTCCCGAGAAAATGACACAGGGTGGTGACTGTCGAAATAAAAGAGAGCTTGGGGGAAGAGCCTGTGAGACAGTCTTGGGTTCCAGGGAAAGCTTTGTCTGATTGATGACACCGTGCATCACCGTGCAGTGATAGAACCAGAGACGTAGTGGAGGGAAGTGTATGGTGACAGCAAGCCTTGCACTAGTTAGCCCATCCTTGGGCCTCTCTGTGGTGCACAGGACTACATTAAAGTGTGGGTGCCTCCCATCCCCAGAAAATTTAAACTGTCCTGAAAATAACTGGAAATATCATTCTGTATTTTATAAGCTTGGTCTGTATTATGTCATGTTATGTTACTGAGTCTTTCAAAATTATGCAAAAATTTCTTCAACAAGACCCCAAAGGCACGAGAAGTTAAAAAGAGGATCAATACATGGGATTACATTAAACTGAAGAGCTTTTGCACAGCAAAGGAAACTATCAAGAACCTCAACAGAGAGCCGACAGAATGGGAGAAGATTTTTGCCAGCTACTCCTCTGATAGAGGACTAATATCAATAATATACAGAGAACTCAAGAAACTTACAGCTAAAAAACAAGCAACCCAAACAAAAAATGGGCAAGTGAACTAAATAGGCACTTCACAAAAGAAGAAATACAAAAGGCCAATAAATATATAAAAAAAATGTTCAACATCATTAGCAACCAGAGAGATACAAATCAAAACTACACTGAGATTTCACCTAACCCCAATTAGAATGTCAATCATTAAAAACACAATAAAAAATGCTGGTGAGGATGTGGAGAAGTAGGAACTCTAATACACTGTTGGTGGGATTGCAAATTAGTGCAACCACTTTGGAAAACAGTGTGGAGGATCCTCAGAAGACTGGGAATGAACCTACCGTATGACCCAGCAATACCACTTCTAGGTATCTATCCAGAAGAATCGAAACCAAATTACCAGACTAATGCATGCATATCTATTTTTATAGCTGCACAATTTACAATTGCCAAACTATGGAACCAGCCAAGATGTCCATCAACAGATAAATGGATTACAAAATTATGGGATATGTACACAATGGAATTTTATACAGCCATCAAGAACAAAATTATGTCATTTGCAGGGAAATGGATGGAATTAGGGAACACTATGCTTAATGAGATTGTCAGTCACAAAAAGTGAAAAGTCGGATTCTCTCCCTAATATGCAGAAGCTAGGGAGAATAGGGTGTAGGAGGGAGTCCAGACAAAGACAGAAAACCTCAGATGAGTAAAGAAGGTGACCTAACTGAGGGAGATGGTAGGGGGAAGAGGGAAACACCCTAATGCACAGGATGTACATATACAAATTTATCAAAGTCAAGTACTATGCTGAGCAAGAGAAGGAGGGAAGGGGGAGGGAATTGGGGTGGGAATTGGGGGAGGGCTAAGTGACTGATGTGTGCATATATACACATAGTATATGTGTATATATACACATAGTAGTAGAAATATACACATAGTATACACATAGTAGAAGTATACTTCTACTACCCTGAAACCCATCAAGATGTATGATTACAATGCACCAATAAAAAAATGAAAAATTATGCTGCACCATTTCAAGGTGGTCTGTGATTCTGTTGAACTTCGGGGGCCAAATCTGTATATAGAGCTTAGAGGACATGCTATTGGCCAAACGTCTGTGTCCCTCTAACGTTCCAATGTTGAAGCCCTAGCTTTCAACGTGATGGCCTTTGGAGACATGGCTTTCTTGATGGGATTAGTGTCCTTCTAAGAAAAGGAAGAATCAAAGATCTCTGTCTCCCAAGGTACAATTGAGGGAAGGCCATGTCTGGACACAGTGGGCAGTGCCATCTGCAAACAGGAGGTGGCTCCTCAGCAGATACCAACTGTGTGGGTGGGCACCTTGCTCCTGGACTCCCAGCCTCCAGGACTGTGATAAATATATTTCTGTTGTTTAATCTATCCAATCTATGGTATTTTGTCCTAATATCATGATATAAGATAGTACCTTGTTCTTAAAAACAGAACAAAAGGCTTAGGACCAAGCAATAGGAGATGCTACCTTTCATTGCTTAGTTAGTGGGATTCATCTTGTCTGAAGGTTTCGATGTCAAATGATTAGTGACTTCTAAGAGCCACCCATTTGTCAGCTCTTGGTTCCTTGACATGAGCACAGCACATTGGCAATTGGCAGTTTCTGGGTGGCATGGCAGGGATAAAGTTATTCACCATTCTGCCTCTATTTTCCAGGACTTGGCCATGGAAATCTTTTGCAAATTTGAAAAAAACAAAAGCGAGACCTCAGCCTCAAAGACTATTGTCCTCATAAGCACAAACAATGCTTTGTATCCATCTTGCAGCGCTGGCGACAATTTATGCTGAGTGAGTAGTAAAAAAATGCTGATTTAATTATATTTCCTATCAAGGTACATTGGGAGGATGGTGCTAATAAATTCATGGTTTTTTTTATGAGGCTGCTTCTTTGTTAGTAAGGCACGAAGCCTAAATAATTTGTTTTTGCTTTAATTTGATAAATGATTATACCACATTGTGTATGCATGTGTGTGCACAGTAAAAGGAAAACGATCAAGGGTTAAACTATGAGAGAAAGCATTTTTTAAAAAACTTGTGTACCTTATATGCAAAAGTCAATATTCCCTAAATATGTACGGAAAGACATTAGGCTACTAAAATATATTTTCTTTACATAGGCCATGGCGGGCTGTGTAAGAAGACAGCCACAGTTCTGAGCCTGTGTCTCTTCTTAGGTTGACACCTTTATTCCTGGACATGCAGCACTAACTCCAGCCAGCTCTCCCACCCTCTCCACAGAGTCAGCCCAGGCAGGTGAAGCACATGTTATTCTCAGTGGCCCCCAGGCAGCTCTGAGCAGAGAAAGTGTCCAGTATGTGAAATGAATGGGCAGGAAACAGACTCAACATGCACGCCAACCCACGCGGGGTGGAATGGTCACGTGAAATATCATGGGCAAAGGATTTCAAATGGTGAGCGTGATTTTAACTGGTAACACCTGCGTGTTTAAACATTTTCCTTGAGAAAACAACCTTTGAATATACTTAAATACCTAAATTAGGTAGTATGTAATTAATTATCATAGGCAGCCTTTGTTTTGAAAAAAAATATGGGAAATTTTAAATAGGATAAATACATTGTTGTCATTTTTAAATAAATTTATATATATATATATATGTGGGTATGTATATGTATACACATACATAATAATCAACAAATGCAATAATGCAAGATACTTTGTACATGAGCATCAGACACAGAGAAAGCCCTTCAGCTGTGTGTCTGAATCCATGGGTTTTGACTTAAAATCAAATCGTGTTTTTCATGCCAGTACTCCTGGCCAGACCTAGGATTAAGAGACACATTTGATCTCGTGAAAATAGGTGTAGTCCTTAAAAGAAACTTTGGAGATCTAGACAGGCGCGTAAAGTGTCAAGATTTTGTGTGACACTGCCAGAAAGTAGCCCTGCGTCTTCCAGGTCCTCACCAGCAAGTGCTCCCTGCAGCCCGTCTCTCTCTACCTAGAAGGAGAGAGGGCAACGTGGGAAAGTCAAATGGGTTTGGCAGAATTGCTTTTGTGGAGGTGAGGCTTATGACTCTTAATATTTTCCCATGCCTTTGCTAATAAGGCATGACTAATGGAGCCACTTTGAATACTCCTTGCGCTAATAATGCCATACAATAACTCCCTTTAATTGTTACCTCTGGCCAGTCATCAAGTGAGCTCACTACCAGCAGACACTGCAGCAGGCTTTACCTAGCCGCCTTTGTGGAAGGTTCTTACTGGCTTCTGCCCGGTCTATACTCACAGGGCTGTTTGCAAGTCCTTCTTAGAACAAGGGGGTGCATGCATCCCTTTCCAAGCCAGTGCACACACACCTCCGTACAGTGCTGTTATGATTAATATTTCCCACTTGGAGGGAGTAGAGGGAGCTGTTGGACCACGCAGGCGGCGGTGCAGAAAAGGGGTCTTCTGTAAATGCCATACCTAGAGTCAGAATGCCAAATGACCGTCGCTGTTAACAGTGTTGCTTTTTGCTTATGCTTTTCTTTGGTCATCTTTTATAAATTTCTGTCAGAAGTTTGGCACTATTATAAATGAGCAGCCCCTCAATTAATATTTAGGGAAGGAGCTAAGAAATTCCTTATGCTGTGAGTGTCTTTACAGAATTAAGATGGGGAAACAAAACTGAATCAACTGAGAAGAAAGAAGTTGGTCAAATGCCTAATAAAACCATTGTTTGGATGGGCGACTCCCTCCTTCTGTATACACCTGAATTTCTGCACTGCATTCAAAATAATGTTAGATGCTGAGATAATTCAAATAATAGTTTAGGAGCTCTCTAATGGAAAATGCCAAATCTTGCTTCAGAATCAGGGTCTTATGAAAACAACGTGGGAAATTGGCCTTCCCCTCTTTTGTTCTCACCTTCTTGAAGACAATGAGCTATTTGATTATGGAATTTTAGCGGCAACATAATGCTCGCAATTAACCTTTTCTTTATTAATAGCTAATGAAACAAGACTTGAATACATTTATTAGAATTGAGAAGAGCGCATTAATACTCTTCCGTACACGGGGGCGTGTGCATGCCTGTATATTATCTTCTCAGGCGGCAGCTTCCAACCAAACATCACCCTTTCTTATCACGCACCCTCATCGGGGCTGTATCTTCTCAGCTCATGGAGTATGAACGAAGAAAACTCGGTGAAGACGCGCAGGTAGTTAGCATTTTGCATAAAGAGAATGCAGGAGCGCAAAGTAAAACAAAAATGGCAGCGATAAACTATCATTGATCTGTGGTCAACTCTGTGTGGCGATCAGAGGCTCAGTTTAACCCCGAGAGTGGGACTCCCACTTCCCAGCGCTGCAGGTCCAGGGTCTCTCGAGCTGTGGACTCGGTGTGCAAGATTTTCCCAGCATGCTCCTGATTAACCACATTGGCCTTTGGTGAGGCGCATTAATTATCTTAGGTCACGGGGATTCCATTGGGGACTCTGCGGTAGTTATTAAAATTCACTGCCAGGAAGTAACTTAAGTCTGGTCTTTATAAAAAGATTAATGGTAATAATTACAGCTTTAAGATACTTGAAAGCTGAAAACAATTACTTGATGAGACAAAGAGAAAATTGTAAAGTCATGAGACTAATTTACAGGTTCCTAGACTTTCAGAGGTTTTCGCCTCGTATATGAAATTTAGGTGAATTAATTTGAAAAATTGGAACAAGCTTTAGCTTAGATGAGCCAGTTTTAGTATTGAGTCCACTTTCCTTTTGCAGTTAATGTGCAGAACAGTATCAACCTAAATGGTGGGGGATTCGAGGCTCATTCAAATTTAGAAAAAAGAGAGACACACAGTGTATCCCTCATCCAGAATTATTTAGTTAATGACTTTTTGGGTTATTTTATGGTATGTTATGGTTAAGTCTGAAATTAACCATCTGAAGAATTAAGGATTACATGTGTTATAATTAGAGATTATAGACAATGCATTAGTTATGAGTAGTCACTATTTTTTTCTAATCTAAGAAAGTTAAATGCAAAAAGTAGATTGTCTTTAGGTACTAATGCCATTTTATTTTTCACTGGGAATATTCTAGCTTCTATATAGTAACTAGAGGACACTAATCTGGGGAAATAATTTCTTTTATCTGTTCAGAAGCAGGAGAATGACCCATATGCTTCCTACGTACGGCTGCCTCTTTAGGGTTAAATTACTTCAGTCTGAATGCACTTCTGGCTGCGAAAAATATTCTTCATTTATCAAAGGCTGGGGCTTAAGTAGCGAATGCCTAATGATAAATATTTTTTCTTCCTATTAGTTTAATCAATTGTTGTCACATTTAAGATCAGAAATAAACACAGGACTGCCTTAAGCCCTTAGAGACTGTGTTAATTGCATGGGTTAGTGACCAAAATAAAAATAATCAGACGTAATGACATCGTAATAAACATGCTGAATCATATTCTCACATTAGCGCTTATTACTCCCCGTCCAGATTAAATTGAAGCAATAGGTAGCCTGGCGTGCTTTGTGCGTCCCTTTCCCTGACATGATTAGCTACTGGGGGCCTACTTAGTACAGTAGTTAGTAGATTAAGGGACGGATGTGAAGTGGTGTCTCACAGTGGGGTCACTCCCAGAGATTTTTCTGCAAAGCCTTCTTAAAGGAGCTGCCAGAAATGAAAATCTGCTAGACAGAAATGGCAGCATTTCTTCTAAATTTAAAGAAAGTGTGTATGAAGGAAATATTATAAATAAATGGTCGGTAGTAGTATATTTTACTTTGACTCACTGAATATATTTTCCAGTAAGAAACCAAAGAACATAATTTTTCCTGGTTACATGAAATTGTCAGTTCCTTAGGCCCAAGGATAAACAGCACTGTGGAGACCAGAGAAGTTAATAGGTCATTGTCTTTATTAACTTAGCTGAGAGTGAAGTTCACTTGACTGTATTTGGGGACTGTTGAAATTACACAGCAGAGTCTGTGATTCCTCAGGATGACGCGGAAGCACTCGGAGATGTGAGGAATGGAGAGAAGCGGTTCTAATATCAGCGATGATACGCTTTGCTTTATTTTCTTCTCCCCCTTTTTTTATATAGAGGCGGGGGGTTGGGAGAGAAAGGATTGTTCTTTCTGGGGGAATGACGGCAGCATATGATCTGAACCCTGTGTGTTCATGCATGCGCTGCAGACATGAATGTGTATACACGTGTACAGTTTCTTCCTATAAAACTTAGAAATTTAGGTATAATGTATAATTCACTTGCCTAGCCAGCACTTACAGGGAAAGATTTTATAGAGCAGTTTCTTCTGACTCTGACATATTCATTTGAAAATGAAAGTGTGATAAAAGGCTAATCAGAAGTGTATTGCTTTGTACACAATGAGATCGTGAAGATGTATAATGGGAATGTGGTAAACTCTGTTGCTTTTCAGGAGTCTTCTACAAATGCAAAGGACCTGTATCTTCTAACAGATTTTTTGTGTTTGTGTGTATGCCATCAAGTAACTTCTTACCGTAATTCTTTGACTCCTCTTCCTTCCTCTCGCTGCAGGTGAAAATCCTTTTGCAAAGTGCATGGACCGAAATCAATCTGGTATGTGGGAAGACATGATAATGAGACAGTAATGAGGGCCCCGAGTCCAAAGAAAGAATGTCACCTGGAAATTGTGATCAGGGAGCGCGAGTTGATGAGAAATCTCTGCAGTCCCTCGCCCCTGCTCCCCTCTCTGCCAGCCTGCCCTTGCTCGCTCGCACACGCCTGCTGTAGGGCAGAACGGAGACGCTGCCCAGCGATCATTCCTGAACCCAGGCGTGCCGGCTTCTGGGGCGACCCTCCCAGTACCCCGACAGAGCTACACAGGCTTGGAAGGGCAGCACAAGTTCAAAGACAGAGGGAGATGGAAAGCTTTTATTCAAAAAATATATATTAGCTCTCGAACATGTGTGGGTCTCAATTTAAACATTAATCGTCCTCGTCTCCTGTTACTTAAAACAAGTGCAGAATTGTGTTAGCTTTCAAAGTCGTACTGCGTGTGTTTGCTTGTTGGGCAGATTAGAATTTCTTGGCAGGTCTATAATATCTATCAGTCAGTACTGAAAGTTTTCCTCCATCCTAATTTATTTTAGTAAACCGTTTGTATCCATGGTGTCTTTTCCTGTTGGAAATTAAGCACTTCTGTAAGCAACCATTAAGAAAAAAGCATTCCATTCTCTCTAGGTATATTTTTCATTCCAAAGCTCTACTGTTCACTCGAAAGTAATCATTCCTTTATTTAAAGGATTACATTGAATCAATTGGTAACTTAAAAGATTATTCCATTGAATGGAGAAGGCAACATGAAATCCCAAGCGCATGTAAAAAATACATTTATTCTTGTGTTTCTTCTTTTCGGTTTCCTTCAAGTGTCACTGGCATTCCGCTCTGTCAATGAACATATGCTTCTGGTAGTTAAAACAAGATTGTGTTTTGTGACTTTGGTTCGCCTCGCCGGTCCTAACATTTGGATTGTCCTGAGCGGCTGCCCCCCTTCCAGCCAGCACAAAAAAGGGCATCCCGCTTCACCCCCATTCAATGAGCCCCTCGCTCAGCCATTCCCAGTTGAGAATGCTTGGGGCCCCTTCCATTGTTCTCCTGACAAATGGTGAATGTCCTCCATTTGCAGTGTCTGACCTTGACTAATTATGTAGAATTGGCGCAGCTGTCTCTGGCTTTACCAAGTGCTGTCGCCCCAGAACACGCCAGCAACTTCTTGCCGCCACCAAAGAACTTCCATTTGAGAACTTCATCACTGCGACAATGCCGCCTCTTTGTCCCACTCTGAGTTCGGCCACGCCCCCCGTTACCATATGTTGACAAATAATTTATATTCATACTGGGCTTTGTCCCTACATCTAGGAGACTGACTGTTTTAAAACAGAAAAGTTTCCTAAACGTGTTCTATCAAAATAACCTTTTTAAAATAGAAAAACAAAGCCTAGCAAAAGACACTTGACATAATTAATATTAGGTTTTCCAAAACAGTTTATGAGTCTGTGAATATTTGTGTGAATGATTTTTAAAATAGTTGTCCATAACTTTGGACCAGATCACAAATAAAGGTAGCTGCTATAATCAATGCCATCTCCAAAGCATGCTTTCAAAAGCAAACTCAAGTCACCATGTGCACATTTAGTTCATTATATAAAAATAAATGCAAAATATGGTTTTATGGGTTAAAATAATAAGAGCATTTTTCACAAAAAGGACATTCTTATTATATCATGCTTTTTCTTCTTTTCTTTTTTTTTAATCTTAGCTTCTGAGTTGATCTCTTCACTAAACACATTGAAGTCAGTTTTTGAACAAAGCATTTTGGGAAGATAAAGATGCTTTTATTTTTTCTTAGAAACAAAAACTACTATGACAACTGGGGCAAAGTTGGTGTTTTAAAGTGAGAAATTCAAAACACTTAAAAATTGCAATATCAAAAATTATAGAACACAAAGACTAGACTATAAATTTAACAGACCTATTTTTCAATGTACTGTTATAGTTTATTTTAAAATAATTCCACGTATGAAGTCCTAAGCTGAGTCGTGCATCCTCACGGTTCAGGGCTGAGAAGTAGCCTGTGTTTTGACCCTGAGAGACCATTTTCCGACCACCTTCTGTCTGGAAGAACTAGCCGAGCACCCCTACAGGACGCACATATGGCTACGTCTGTGTTTGCCTATCTCTATGTACGGGTGGAGCTGTAGGTATTTGTGATGGAAGATGTCTGTCCTCTGCAGCCCAGACTGGCACAAGTGTCAGAGTGAGCTCTCCCCGCAGACACCGGGAGACACACGCAATCGCAATCCTCTGCCCTTCCCTGGAAGAATACCGAAGGGAAAACTTGGGGCCAAAAGAAATACAAATTTAAAAGATAACGATTAAAAATACATTTTGAAAATGAAAATCTTTTTACAGAAATCATACCCTCAATTTCAAATAAGACTGAAATGCAGTAAAGCCAGAAATCTGGAAGGAGGTTGGAACCAAGGTTTCGATTACTTAAACTTTCATTTATAACTCACGGTAATTAATTTTAATGTGTGAAGCAATTATAAACTTAAATATAAACTCCTTCACTGCATGACTGTGGTATATAGTGAGAAAAAAAATAATTGTCCCTGTTTAAAAATACAAAGAATGTGTGGCAAAAATCACTCAATTTTGTTGAAAGATTAAAGTGTTTTAAGACTTTTAATTCCAAAGTACTCACATTATGAATGTAAGTTGCAAATTAGAGATGTTAAAATCTCTGTCAAAACTTGTAAAAGTACGGGTGCTAGTGATGTATTAAAGCCACACTTCTTTCAACCCGGTCCACACTACAGGCTTCTCACTCACCCAGCAGGTTACACTGCCTGCTCTTCTGCTACCCATGAGCTGCGTCCATTTGGGCTTAGGTTTTTGTTTTGTTTCGTTTGAGACAAGAGAAGCATTGTTATTCTTGCTATCCAGAAATGAAATGCACCATTTCATATTAAATCAGAGCAATAATCCAGCAGCTTTTATATCTCTTTTGGAGAAACTGTAATTTTGTTGAGGGTTGAGTGTTTTATGGTACAGAGAGATCCTGTTTGTTGATTTTGTACCTGCCAGTCTTCCTATAAAAAGAATGTCACCATGCCTTCTCCCTCCTCAAACCCGTGTTTGGTTAAAAACTGTGTTTTCTTGACATCGTGGATGAAGAGGTGGAATTCACGTTTCCACTTAGCTGAGTATGGTGTTACCTTTACTCCTCCACAATTTAAGGGTATTGCTTATTTTGCAAACCTCTCTCAAAGCTCAGATGCTTCCTAAGAAAAGTGCAGTAATATCCTGTAAAGTGATATAAAGGTAGAAATAATTCTTAGGGTCCAGGGCAATAACAGGCACCTGCTACTGTTTTAGACTTCCTAAATGCTACCCTAGCAAGGGAAAAGGCTGTGGGGGTTTCCTTAGGGTTTGTCAGAATTTCGGTGCATAGTAACTATGAGAAAAAAAGTCATCATACTTTTAGGTTGGGGGCAAAATTTCTAGTTTTCTTTTCCCTAAATCACAACCTGACATTCCTGACTTTACTGCAATACAGGGAGTCCCCACTTGAAGTAAACAATCATAGCAGGAAATGCTGAGCCTCTCTCCAAGGCCTGTGTAAAACTATAATTAAACATTTATAGGATTCTCCAGCTTACTCAGCTCCTTTACTACAAATAACCTGGGACCGACGTGAAAGGGAAAAATAGAGGCAGTGCCTGACTCTGGTGTCAAAGCTCCTCTGGGTTATTTGTCCACAAGCTGCAGCCTTTGTAAAGCTTGACATCCTAACCATGTCCAGTTGCAGAATTAAATCACAGCCACATGTTCCAAGAAGTGTACAATTGAAAATGTTCCGTTTTAAGCCGGGTGCAAGGCCTCACATGTAAAATAACGTGTTTTAAACACGGTGATTATCTTTCATGAGGGCTGTTTGTCATTTTCCCACAATGCACCTGTGAACTCTGTGGAACAGAGTCTAGACACAGACATCACCAGCACTGACTGGCTGGCAGGGCAGGGGACGCTCCCCCCGGCGTGTAGAGGCAAAGGGGTGAGGACCCTACATCAAGAGACTTTAAAAGATTTTTTTAGTTAAAGACAGCTCTCGCATACGATGGGTTCAATAGACTTGAATACATGCTAAATTCCTCCCCAGTTCAAATGATTTAAGAATAATGCTGACTTATCCAGCCGAATGATGTCATGAGCATATAGTCTTAATTTTCTCAGACGGTAAGACAACGTTAGCCAAGGCTGTGTTTTGTTAAGCACTGGATCAAATTGCTAGCAGTTCATAGTGCACCTTCACAGGAGCTGGCATGAGAAGAAGAAGCTGTCCGCTGGGAAAGCGGACTTTCTTTACTTCTGTGTTCCCTCAGCATCCAAGATCCTTGAGGGCCACGCACAGTTGTCCCTACCCCAGGCTAAGCATCCTACAGACAGTAAACACAAGTCTCCTTAGGTGTCAGCAAATGAAAGTTGACTAATTAGATAAAGTGGATATGCACGGGCTCACCTGGTTTCCGTGCAAGTGCTGAAGGCCTGGTTTGTTGTCAGAATCCAGCAAGAATACCAGTCAAAGATATTACTCAGTTTTCTGTTAAAGTACAAATTAGTAGGTTAACCTCCAGTCATTAGTAAAAAAAAAAAAAACAAAAAAAACAATCCTTTTGGATATCTATTTTGATTTTTTTTTTGTTTTAATACAGATAGATTTGAAGTTTGAGAAAGAAATGATATGACATGTGCTTACTAGGAAAAAACAGCTCCCTATCAGAATTATCATCCATGAGCCAAACATGTGCCTGAGGAATCAAATACGACAGCATGGCTTACAGGTCTGTAAAATGGGCACAGTAGTGCCTTCCTCCTGGGGCTGTTTGAATTTTAAAGACCTGATAAATGCTTAGTGTAATACATGGCATAAGGGGAGTGTTTTTAAGAACAAAGAAGGAAAAAATTAAACTCTATGTGGGTGGAGCGTAAATCTTTCTCCTCAGCCTATGGGGGATTCTGAGACCAAACTTCCCCACTCCTCTTCTGCATACCTCCTCCCTCTTCTGCATCCACTCCTCAGATTCCAGTCTCTCATCCTCACTTGATTGCTGGGGGAAAAACTGCCTGTTAGCCAGAAAAATAGGTGTTGGAAATAAACGTGCCCATCACTGAGACACAGAGAGCCACTGGGCTCCATAGTGGACGTCTTGAAGACCTTGAATCCCAGCACCCTGCCAGGGAGCCTGTAGCTTCAATTCCTAGCCCCTGATGGAGTCTACCACCTCTTTCTCCCCATACCCGGACTCTTGCATGTTCACACACACAGGCGTGTGCACACACAAACACACACGTGCACAAACACGATGCTGCTGGAGCTTTTCAGTTACCACATGGAACCTACAACAGATGAGTCGATCAATCAACCCTAGATTTTTATTTACAAAAGTCTGCCTGAAAAAAAACACCTTATTTATTTCTGCAAAAATTGTCATGATTTTTCTTTCCCCCCCAAACTGAGCACAGGAGCTGCAGAATCACTTCCCAGGCAATGTTACTATGAAATAAATTTGGAGAAATGTAGCCAGCCAGACATTGTAAGGGAAGGTAGACACATCCCATTTAAACAGGCTATAGATTTCCTAACTCTCTCTGCTTCATTCCCAGGCTTCCAGAGCCCCTCACCGGCTGCCTGGGTCCCCCAGTACATCTCCCACACCTGCTGTTAGGCAAAGGTGTAGCCTTTCTGGGGCCTTGGGGCTTCCTTGTCGCCTGACTGTGCTATGAATAGCCCAGGCACCTTTAAAGGAACTGTTCCCAGGCACCGACAACCTCAAGATTATAGACGGCACACCTCCTGGGCCCAACTCACTTCCCATGACAGCTCCAGGAAGCCAAGTGTCTGGCAGATTCACCTTCAGAAGCGAAGCTTAGCAGACCCACCAGAATCCTGCAAGCTCTGGCCCCCACGCTCGGGCAGGCTCCCGAGGAGAGGTCACCCCAGCCTAGAATCGCCTGTGCCCTTGCTGCTATGGGGTTTTCTGGGTCGTGTTGGAGCTGAAACACTACTGACTGGGACAGGAGCCTGACTCAGGGCTTCAAGGCCACCTGGAGGAGTGGGCATGCTTTCCTCGAAGGCAGAGCATGGGCTCAGAAGAGGATGAGCTGCCACTCTGCCAGCCTGCCCTGGAAGCACTGTGTCCTTTGTATCTGATGAGCCAAGTGTCCCACAGCTCAGAGACAGCTGTGGGACACCAGGTAGCTCCCAGCGGCAGCGAGGAAAGCCCAGGCCAGCACTCACCAATGGCCAATGTTCATGGCATAAATGTTCCCACTAAGGTCCGCTCCAATCCACAAATGCGATGCCACTGAGCGGGGGTGGGAACATGCTAAGCAGCAGTGACCGTGGCATAGCATTGTCCACTAGAGTGGCAGGAGGCTCAGAGCACTTCAGGACCAGAAAGGATGCAAGATGGTGCCAAGGCCAGACGGGATCTGCATCAAGTGCTTATTCACTCCTCTACATATAATTTATAATTTGATTAATTTTAAGTGTATATAACTACATTTTATTTTTTTATTTTTTTGCAGTACCGGGGATTGAACCCAGGGGCGTTCTACCTCCGCACTACACCCCCGGCCCTATTTTTTTATCCTTTATTTTGAAACCGGGTCTCACGAAGTTGCGGAGGGCCTCACTAAGTAGACAGAGAGAGAGACAGAGAGAGAGAGAGAGAGAGCTGAGGCTGGCCACGAACCTGAATCCTCCGGTCTCCACCTCCCAAAGTACTGGGATTACAAGCGTGCGCCACCACGCCCAGCTATAACTACATTTTGAACAACGGCTATGATTAACAACCAGTTAGTATATCATTGGAAACAGGCCTTTTCTGACATTTCCCATCATTTGTAATATTGTCTTAGCTTTTAAAATGCTCTGTGTTGCAGATGCATGATAAAACTAGAGCCTTTTTAGCAGCTTCTGGTTTTCCCGACCCTCCTCTGAAGGCATTCCCTCTCACCCTTATCCTGCTACTCTGCATTATTTATTGTTCCGTGGACCTTGTGACATTATTTTGCTCCGTTCCTTATTTTGCAAGTTAGCACTTCCCGAGAATCTACATGTGTTCCTGGATGCAGTGCTGGTGCCCTCGACCCGGCTCAGAGAAGCCCTCGGAAAGGACCTGTCAGATGAAAGGGAGCTTTGCCAATTGTTAACATGTTGACTCTCCTACGCTAATGGTGTTAAGATTGGAAGCACTACAAATGACAGCTGTCCTGCCCCAGACAGTGTGCGGAACAAAGGGTCGGTCACGTGCAGGCTGAGGGGTAATGCGTGTCCGCCTCGCGCTGCTCCTACGACAGGCTTTGTAGCCCTGATCTTCCGGAGGAGGGAAAGTAAAATCATTTCAGCCAAACCTTGACAGAGGTCGGAGGTCATTGTTTCTGCATCTAAGCCCCAGATTAAACTAAATATAGGCGCTACCGCTTCCTTAAGGGAAGTCCGGTGTTACTGTACATCCAGCCCGTTGGTACCAAGTGCTGCCCCAGCACACCAAGGCAGAGATGCAGTTCAGAGCTGGGAGAGTCCCAGGCTCAGACTCAGAGGCCCCACCCCCAGCCTGGTCCAGGGAGGAGAAAGCAGCCCATTTCCTGGGGAAATGCCAGTCTTTTTTCCACCAATTAAGTTCAGCTTGGAATTAGGGAGCTGGTGTTTGAAGAAAGAAAAGAATTGTCCATAAACAGCATCCCCCTGGTTTAAAGTATGCAGTCTCACTGAAGCGTCATTCAGTGCTTCCCCCCTTTTAATTCCAATCTAAATGCATAAAATGCCATGTCTTCAATCAGAGGTTGCTTTCTGGCTCTTTTTGCATAGATGGTATCTTTTGGTCTCCCGCATGCATGAAGAAGTATGACCATCCGATGCAAACATACTGTCAAAGGCTGAGGCTGCGTATGAAACATGTAGATTTGCATGAAGGTGGCCATCATTCTCTGCATGCCTCGTGTTTTGATCCCACATACCCCTCAAAAATTTCATTTCGATAGGAAAAAAAATTTGATTACAAGTTTGCCGTCATTGCGTGGGTTTGGAAAGCGGTCTCGCGGTGACCGCTGAGAGACTCGTTTCCTGAATTAGCGAGCCAGTACATCCTGCACACCGGGGCACGTTTACAAATGAAACCTGTACACAGAGGTGTGACCGAACGGGATCCAGAAAACAGGATCCTGGCTCAGAGAGGGCTCATGCACAGGGAGACACACAAGGGTTAATGCAATTTCCATCCCGGGGAGTTTTGCTTGCCATTATTTTCTTTTTCTTTTCTCCCTTTTAACTGATTCGTAGCATAAAATCTTCCTGGACACCTAATTATCAAGCCCGCTCGCAGTCACAGCTGTCTGCTTGGAGAACCCATTAGATGCAGCAGTTGAAGCCTCCATAATTCCCCAAACTTCCCGGTTGTGAATATTAAGAAAAGATTTTTACATGTCATATGCAATCGGGAGGTGGAGTGAATGGCCTGAGCGATGAGGAGCCCTGAATGCTTGTCTATCACTCCATTCACTGGTTACAGGTGGTCTCATTTTCCACTTTCAGATATTGGCTGGCTATGACAGCAGGCACTTAATTTGCATGTTCGACAGACAACAAACGGCCCCGTGCATGTCAAAATAGGTGGTGATGCGTGACAGCTCCTACACAATACTGTCTCCTCTCCGGGTGACCTTTGACCTCTCTGCATGTCTCTTTTTTTCCACCATCAGAAGAAAAAAATAATATATATATATATATATATATGTGGTGCACCTCTCTGCTTTGGACTAAATCTGATACCAAATGGATTATTTTCCTTTCTTCTTCCTCCTCCTCCTCCTCTTCTTTTTTCCCTCCTTTTACAGGGTGCCGCACATCTGGATTTTTATCTTAACTGCTACAAAACTCTGCCAGTAGAACCTCATAAAATGGAAAAACAGGGATGCTGTGCTGACAGGAAGCTGTCTTGTCAAAATCGATTGTAGTTAAATTGCTCAAACTTTATATACATATATACACATACATATACACACATATATACATATATATATATATATATATATACACACACACATGTCTCCTATAAGGAGTATTCTAATCAGGTTAATTTTTATTTAAAAAGATCATAAAGTTAGAGTCTTTTAAGGCTTTTATTTAACTTATGTTCATTAGATTCCTGCCCTTGCAACACTTTAAATATTAATATTTCACTATGGTTTAAAATTACTGTCTTTAATTGCAGGGTTGGTCTCCCTGTATTAAGCATAACACCCAGCGATTCTAATTTTCTGTAATAAGAATAATGAGTATCAGCCCCTTTCTTTACTCTCAACAAAACCCGCTAATGAGAACACAGCTCACAATTGTGCTTAAAAGGTCAAGAGAGTGTGGCTGGGAATGCCCGGGATTCCCAGGATCTTGGCATTTGGGTGGGATCCTGGGTAGCTGATATGGCACCAGGACTTCTGCTGGGGTGCCCTGCCCATGCTTCTCAGAGGGGGCCCTGCGCTCTGGTAGGAATTTTGCAGGAGCCCACATACCCCTTGTCTCACCAGAGGACAGCATAATCCCCTCCCCAATCCTCTCTTAGTGCTGGTTCTTGTTTTAATTGAGAATTACATCATGACAGCAGATAATCATGCCTCTGGGGTATTAGAAGATTTGAGTCACAGCTGTGAACCTAATGCCCCAGGGAGTGATTACCCCGTGATTGCCACGCCCTCTTGGGGTCACCTACAGAAGGCTTCTCGAGGGTGCAGGGTTGGATGATGAGAAGCCAGCAAGTGAGTGGCCTTGCAGGCTGCCTGGAGCAAGGCAGCAAGGGGTACCTCCATCACACAGGGCGAATCCACACAGACCTGCACGCCTACTCACGGTCCTCAGATCCAGGGGAAAGTGGAGCTAGGGATAATATTCTATCAGTCGTTAATAAAAAGTTCAATAAGCCGAAGAAGGAAGAAGCTGGAGTACTCAAAATCATAGAGACATAACTAGAAGAGCCATTGCCAGGGTTATGGGGATGAGGATGGGATCATTGGGTACAGAGTTTGTGTTCTGAGACAAGAGTTTTCTGGAGGTGGACGATGGTGATGGTTGAACAACACGATGAATGTGGTAGATAACGACCAAACTGTACACTCCAAAGTGGTTATGAGGGTAAATTCTGTTATGCGTATTTTACCACAATAAAAACTGGAGAAACAATAATTAAATGTATTTCTCACAGTTCAAGGACCAGAAATCCTTTCACCAGAAAGTGGTGAAAGGTGGTGCCTTATATTTTGTCTCTTTTTAAAGCCTTTTTTTCCCTATATAAGATATAAGTGGAGGCATCCCTTCACTGTTTTCTATTGCTATTGTCTCAATACCTTTTTCTGTCCCTTCAGTTTCAATCTGTGTCTTTGGATCTAAAGTCAGTCTTTTGCATACAGCCTATAGTCGAATCATGTTATTTTGGTTTGTTTGTTTTGATCACCGCTGCCAATATTTGTCTTTTAGGCAAGCACCAGCCCCTTGCTGGGACTTGAACCCAGCGCCTTGCCCTTGCTAGGCAAATGCTCTACCACTGAACTACATCCCAATATGAGTCTTTCGATTGGAGAGCTTCATCCATTCACATTTCATATCATTATTGATGAGGAAGGACTTACTTCCATCATTTTGCTATTTGTTTCGTATATAACAGAGCTTTTTTTTGTCCTTCACTTCCTGCATTGCTGTTTTCTTTGTAGTAAAATGTTTAAATTCCTTCCTCATTTTATTTTGTGTATATTTTATAGAGATCTTCTTTTGGGGTCCCATGGATATTAATTTTAACATTCTAAAATTGGGATACTTTAGTTTGAATTCACACTAATTTGACCTCAGTAGTATAGTAATCCACTCCATTAACAACTCCCTTTTCCCTTTTGATTGATGATTTTACACAAGTGCATCTTTTTTTTTTTTTTCTGGTACCGGGGATTGAACCCGGGGGTGTTCTACCTCTGCGCTACACCCCGGCCCTATTTTTTTATACTTTATTTTGAAACCAGGTCTCACGAAGTTGCAGAGGTCCTCACTAGGTAGAGAGAGAGAGAGAGAGAGAGAGAGAGAGAGAGGGAGGGAGGGAGAGAGAGAGAGAGAGAGAGAGAGAGAGAGAGAGCGCTGAGGCTGGCTGTGAACCCCGATCCTCTGGTCTCCGCCTCCCAAAGTACTGGGATTACAAGCATGCGCCACCACGCCCAGCTCACAAGTGCATCTTTATGCCTGTAAGCCTCAAAAATACACAGTAATGAATTATTATTTGAAAGTTATTAGTCTCTTAAATCATATAGAAAACCAAAGGCATAATTATAATCTATTTTTCCATCATACTAGCTTTTATAATTGTGCATGTATTTGTGTTTATTGAGATGTGTATTTCTGCATATGGACTTTGAGTTATTATGTAGTGCCTTTACATTTAACCCTTACAGACTCCCTTGAGGATTTCTTGTAGGGTAGGTGGTAATGAACTACTTCAGCTTTTCTCTTTCTGGGAATGACTGAATATCTTCCTCATTTTTGAAGGACTATATTACCAGATATAGTATGTTTGGTTGATTTTTTTTCTTTTATCCCTTTGAATGTCTCAGCCAATGGCTTTCTGGTCTTTAGAGGTACTGATGAGAGATTGAATGATAATCTTACTGAGGATCCCTTGTGCAGAACAAATCAGTTTTCTCTTGCTGCTTCTACGTTTCTCTGTCTTTATCTTCTGAAAGTTTAATTGTGTCTAGGTGTGCCTCTTTTTGGGTTCATCATACTTGAAATTTGTTGAGCCTCTCCCATGTTTATATTCATGTCTTTCACCAAGTTTGAGAACTTCTCAACCATTATTTCTTCTCATATTTACTGTTCCTTTCTCTTCATCCTCTCTTTCTGGGACCCCAGATGCTCCATATGCTGACCTCATTAGTTACAGTTCTTACACTTTTAGCTCCAGAAATTCTTGTAAAATTCTTTTTAGGATTTCTATCTCTTTCTTGATATTAATATATTATTTTTCTGACCTTCTTTGCATCTCCCTTCAGTTTTTAAGCATCTTTAAGA
This sequence comes from Glis glis, assembly GCA_004027185.1. Taxonomy (NCBI): domain Eukaryota; kingdom Metazoa; phylum Chordata; class Mammalia; order Rodentia; family Gliridae; genus Glis; species Glis glis. Next base: position 49,693 of record PVJS01000273.1, read on the forward strand.
GAAGGGACTTATTATTTTATGATGTTGATGATGATGATGATTTTGCAGAGCAGTGGAATGAACCCAGGCTTGATGCATGCAGGCACATGCTCTACTACTGAGCTATATCCCAGTCCTGAGAAGTGTTTTAAAGTCTTTATCTAGCAGTTCTTCAATCAAATATTTTACAGAAATATTTCTGTTTATTTTTCATTTGATTAGGCCATACTTTCTTGTTTCTTCGTATGTTGTGATTTTTCTTTTAGAAACCCTAATATTTGAATATAATAATGTGGTAACTCTGGAAAGTAAATTCTCCCCCTTTCCCAGGTTTTTTTAATTAGAATTTTTGTTGCTATTGTTGTTTTAAATTATTATCATAGGCATCCCGGCAGAAACTTAGTGCTGTGGTGCCTTCTTGTAGTTTTAATTTGTATTTTGGGGGGAATTAATAAAGTTGAGAGTCTTTTCATATGCCTATTTGTCATCATCATATCTTTTTAAAAAATTACCTCTTTGAACATTTTGCCATTTTACAAAATTGAATTGTGTTTATTTTTATAGATTAGTAAAATTATGCAAATATGCTTGTGTTTGTAAGTATATATAGTAAAATTATACGCATACATTTATATTTATAAGTACAGTTATAATAGAAAGGAGTCATTGATCATAAGAGCCAAAAATGAGTAACAAACCAAATGTCCATCAAGGAAAATGAAAAATAGAGAAATCAAATTGAGGGCTACTCATATGCTAGAGCATTGCTCAGCAGTAAAAAGAAAGGGGTTCTTTTACGTGCCATACATAAGAATCTTTAGATGTTATGTTAAATAAAATAAGTCATTAGCAAAAGAAATTCATATCATATGATCCCATTATGCACAGTGTAAAATCAGGCATAATGTACATGAAGAAATGGGTATCACAACAGTGGCTGCATGCACCTGGAGGAACCATGAAAAACGACACAAAGGATATTTCCGGTGTGGTATAAATGGTATGCATCTTGATTGGGGTCATAAATTTATAGATATAAAAACTATCAATATTCATCTAACTACATGCTTAAGATTGGTTGAATTTCACTGATGTAACTATATTATGCTTCAATATATGCCTCAGATAGAACATCATATATTTATAATTTTGGCTAAGGAACGTCTCAGCATCTCACTGTGGCTGTTCACACCTGCTTCCTTCTAACTACATGCCTAAGATCAGTGAATTTCACTGATGTAACTATATTATGCTTCAATATATGCCTCAGATAGAACATCATATTTTTATAATTTTGGCTAAGGAACGTCTCAGCATCTCACTGTGGTTGTTCACGCCTGCTTCCTTTTTTAGTAAGACTGTCAGACCAAGATTCTTTATCTTCTCTATTGGGTATTTTTGTGTTTTTTTTTAATTTTAAAAGTGAAACAAATATTTCTTATTATGAAATTTACCTTTGCTAGGTTTTTAAATCATAAATAGACATTGAATTTTATTAAATGTATTTTACATGTCCCCTATGCATCTTTAAGAGATCATAAGTCATTTTTCCTTACACTGGTATTGATTGTATTATACAAATAGATTTTCTGATGTTAAGTATATTTGTATTTCTTAGATACATCTGACTGTGCTTCCATTTTAATTAGTTTTTGCATCTATATTCATGAACCAGAATTTATTCATAAGCCATTAGTTTGTTATAATATTTTCTTATGTTGTTATATATGATTTTAGATCAAGTTACAGTAGTCTTAAATTATAAATTGTGTAGTTTTCAAATTTTTTCCTAGGTTTAGAATTCAGTAAAAATAAAGCTAGGATTATTGTTTCCTTGGATGGATTAATTTTTTTTTTACTATAAAATTACCTGAGCCTGATACATTTTCATTGTGAGGGTGGATTGAGAGGGGGTAGGAAAATATGAATTTTGGATCATCTTCTTTAAGGTCTGTCATGAACTGAATAATAGTCCCCCAAGATGCCAACATCCTGATCCTCAGAACCTGTGCACATTACCTTATATGGAAAGGAGACTCAGCAGGTAGGGCTCACTTAAGGCATTTTGATGGGAGATGATCCTGGGCTATTCAGGTGCACCCCACAGCCAGCTTTTGAGGGGAAAAGGAAGAGCAGGTTCAACGTAGATGAAGCGGTGATGTGAAGACTGAAGGAGAGTTTGCACTGATGTGGCTGGAGATCAACCGGGCAAAGCTGCAGCTCCCGGAGCTGGGAGAGGCAGGGAAGAGAACCTGCTCTGGAGGCCCGGGATGCATCGCACCTGCCAACACCTGGACTTTAGCCCTGAGAAACTGACTTCATACTTCAGCCTCCAGAATGACAAGAGATTAACTTCCTCAAATTTGAAAAGAGACATACATTTACAGATTTAAGAAGCTGAGTGAACCCCAAATAAGATCCACACCCCAAACACATCTTAATTAAACACAGGGTCACTGCAAGCAGCAGGAGGGAAGCCCCACCCTGTCTACCGGGGCACACACACAGGACTTCCGGACCACTCTCCAGAGGCCTGGCTGAGTAGAAAGGACAACCTCACGGGGCACACAATGTATGATTCCACTTGATCACATCACTGAAATGAGAGAATTCTAGACATGGTGAACAAGTTAGTTGCTGCTAAAGGTTTAGGAGGAACAGGTGTGTGGCGGGGGAAGTAGCTGTGGTTGCACAAACATTGAAAGGGTGGATGGATATTAATTATATCACTTTCCACATCCTGTGTATTGATATCCTCCTATAATTTCACTAAATATATCTATTGGGGAAAACCTAGTTAAAGAGTATGTGGTATCTCTGAATTATTTCTTACTACTGCATGCGAATCTGCAATTATCTCAAAATAAAATGATTAAATTAAAAATAAATGTCTGCTTGGCATGTTCATATGGACCTCATTCAATAATTCTTACTCTTTCAAGAGCTTTCTTTGCTAAACTCTATACTACTGTTTTACTCTCCTTTCATTAAACATTGTTTTGAGTACAAACTTTATGAAAGGCTGGCACAAAACAGAACTGTGCTGTTGAGGTAAATTTATATCAAACTTTCCTTCTATAATAGCTTCAGACACACATAAGGTCTGTTGTGACCACTTACATTTTGAATCCATTTTTCTTGTATTGATTTTTTGTGTCTTGCTCAAAGATCTAATAAATCAATCAGCACTTAAAATAAGTTCGTATCATTGGAAGTTATAAGAAAAATGAAAGGGCAGTAGAGAATACTTCCATCAAATACATTTGTGTTTGTTTAGTAACAGCCCTACTAAAATTACTTTGGTTTCACTGGCAGAAATCTAGGAAAAGCATAGTTAGGAGCTGAATCTAAAAATAAAATACTTAATGTTGTCACATGTAGTTTCCTATCTTGGTGTACATTCTTTAGACATACTCCATGATTTTGAAATGATCATTAGACTCTTGTTTAAGTCAGCTTTTTGTTGTTGTTGTTGCTGTGACCAAAATACCAGACAACTTAGAGGAAGAAAGGTTTATTTAGGGCTCATGATTTTAGAAGCTTTGGAGGTTTCAGGGGTCAGTCCACAGTGAGCCAGCTCGCAGTGGCAGAGAGGCCTAGCGGCAGGGCTTTAGGGCATGGTGGAAGAGGAAGAGGAAAAACCAAGCTTCACTCAGTGGTGGCCAGGAAGCAAAGAGAGAGAGAAAGGAGGGGGCCAGAGACAGACACCCCGAGACCACACCCCGGGCACCCACCTCCTCCAGCCATGTCCTGCCCCCAAACTTGACTGGATTGCCTAATACATGAGTTTTGAGGTGAACTTTAAATCTAAACCGTAACAACCCTGAAACATGTTCTAATTTGTCAACATGTCTAGACACAGAGCCTTGGAACTGAGAGTTGTAGAACAGCCTCTCAATTGTCAGGGAGCACAGGATGGGTGGGGAAATGGACCTGCTGGGGGTGAGAGTCACTCAACCATTTCACATGGCTTGTAATTTCCTGAAGGCCATTTGTGACTAAATAATGATATAAAGTACTTACAGGTAAATTTTATTGTTTTTGTTTATTATACAACCAGATACTAACACAGAATCCCACCGCCATCTGTCTCAACTACGGCTCTTCAATGTCTTCTTCACACTTCAGAGATACTCACAGTGATATTTTGAAGACCTTGGGTTGTACATTTGAATCATAGTAGACTGTTTGCCTTGTGAAAAGTACCAGCTTTATCATAGATATTTTTATTTATCTGAACCATATTTAATGGATTAATTGGCACCTGGAATATTATTTTCCTCAGATATCTTTTCTACTATTTATAGTATGTATGTATGTATGTATGTATGTATGTATATATGTATTGGTACTAGAGATTGAACCCAGGGGCATTCTCCCTCCAAGCCATTTTCATTTTGAAACAGTGTCTTGCTAAGTTGCTGAGGCTGACCTCAAACCTATGATCCTCCCATCTCAGCCTCCCGGTATTGGGCTTACAGGCATGTGCCATCACCCCTGGCTACATCTTTTAATTTATATTCACACTTTTTAATAGTATCGGCAATGGCAGCACTTCAGGAACTTCTGGGAGGTTTGATTTCTTTAGATGTTCGTCCTTCTGCCAGTGGAGCACTTCATTGTGGAGAGAGGCTGAGTACTCTTCTACATGACTCACATTTCAGTTTCACTTAGCTCAATGACTCTTGCTTACAGTGTAAGTCTACTGTACTGTGTTTGTATTATCATTGTTATTTTCTTGAATTTTGTCTGGTTTTTACTTTTTTACTTTCACAGAATCTTTTCTTTTTTTTCCATTGGTACATTACATTTATATAAAATAGTAGGATTCGTTGTGATATGGTCATGCATGCACATAACATAATTGGGTTGATTTCATTCCCAGCACCTCCCTTCCCCTTCTCTTCTTTCCTGTCCCCATCCACTTCCTCTACTCTGTTGGTCTCCCTTATATTTCCATGAGGTCCCCTTTTTGTCCCTATTTTTATCTTCCACTTCCACATAGGAGAGAAAACATATGGTCCTTGGCTTTCTAAGTCTGGCTTCTTTCACTTAGCATGATGTTCTCCGTACATTTTCCAGCAAATGGCATTACTTCATTCTTCTTGGTGGCTGAATAAAACTCCATTGTGTATGTCATCCACATTTCCCTTATTCATTCCTCTGTTGATGGACACAGGTTGGTTCCATAACTTGGCTATCGTGAACTGCACACATCACCATTTCTCGATAGGTAAAAACGTTAGATATCTTCCCGAGTACCTCTGCCCATCAGAACGAAACACAGTGTGATTTTGTTTTAGAATATTGTCACTGTCTTTATCCAATTATTTTTTGAGTTACTTTTTGGACAAAAACAAAGGTCTGAGTGTTGGAATTTTACCTGTTTTCACTGAATTTTAATTGCCCCATTGTGCTGAGTGGCAAAGCTTTCTGAGATCACAGAGGGACACCACTTATTCACTGTGGCTGCCCAGTGGCTGTATCTGATACTGAGATTTACATTTCACAGACTAACTTTCCACATCTTTGGATTCTACTGAAAACATCTGGTGCAAATTGTAGAGCTTTTGAGGAGTGAGGACTTGTACTTGGATCTTAGTACCTGCAGGAAGCCGTCAGCCATCTCGGGACACACTGCAGCTGGGATTCACAGTGACATCATGGATAGATGGTAAGGGTCTGACTCGTTTTGAATGTTTGACTGCTCAGTTTCAAGGTCCACCCTTCCCTCTGCTCCTCTTTCCCCATGGCTGTTAAAGTTAATGAAGAGCTCAAATGCTCCTTTCTTGGGCACAGATGGAAAGTCCCAATCAGGGAATCCAGCCGACCCCCCAAAGCATCCCCCCCACCCACACACTGAGGTGCCCAGGTTTCCCTCCTGGCCCTGCAGGTTGGCTTTGGGTCAGTGTGGGATCCTACCCAGCTCCCCCAGAAATCTCATTATCTTCATGCTAACACTTTTAATACCTTCTTAGGGGATGTCTGCAGAATCATTTTGCCTGAAATATGAATCACAATTGGGAGCAAGGCATTCGTCCTGGCTTTCTAGGGTGCCTATGACATGAATCACTTATTGTCACCCATGTCATTTATGAAGGTGACATCAAATATTATAGGACCAAGTATCTGTTATACAACTTTAAAGTATATTGCAAATTAGGCCAGGTGCACCCTGTTCATCGCTCCTGGCCAGGGTTTCTAGAAATCGCGGCCTTCATTACTCTTGATTGTCTTGCTGACTTCTCCAAGGTGCTTGGGGTCAGGTCGGTCTGTGAGAGTTCTGTGGTTCCACCTGTTGTCACCTTTGGCACCTGCTCCCCTCTTCTTGTGGCTCCTTGCTCCTGAACACACTCATGTTGATTATCCCAAACAGGCCACAGCCTTCCACCTGCTTTAAAATTCTGGACAGATCGATGATACCACACATGGCTGATGACCACCAGAGTCCAACTTCTGTGGACAGGAGGCAGGTTCTGAGTGTGGGCAAAACAAAACATCCAGGTTTCCTGCAGACTCATCTCTACTCTGCATTCCTACAGTTTATACAAGTTCATTTTGTACTATTCATTTTTTTAATGGTGCACTGTAATCATACATCCTGAAGAAGTTCAGGGTGATAGAGGCATGCATGCGCTCTTTGAGCCCTCCCCCAGTTCCCACACCACTCCCTTCCCACCTTCCCGTGCTCAGTGCAGTAATTAGCTTTGATGTTTGTGTATGTACATCATGTCCATTAAGGTGTTTCCCTCTTCAAGTCTTCCTCCCCATCCCATCTCCCTCAGGTCCCCTCCTTCACTCCACTAAGGTCTCTCCTTTGTCTGGAATCCCTCCTGTGTCCCCATTTCTCCCCTAGCTTCCCCATAAAAGGGAGAACATCTGATCTTCCACTTTTTGTAACTGACTAATATCACTTAGCATAATATTCTCCAGTTCTTTATATTTCCCTGCAAATGACATAATTTTGTTCTTCTTTATTGCTGAGTAGAATTCCACTGTGTGTAGATTCCATAATTTTGTAATCGATTCATCTGTTGATGGACATCTTAGCTGGGTCCATAGTTTGGCAATTATGAATTACACATCTATAAACATAGATGTGCATGCATTACTATGGTAGTTGGTATTCTGGTTTCCATTCTTTTGGGTAGATACCCAGGAGTGGTATAGCTGGATCATATGGTAAGTTCATTCCCATTCTTCTGAGGATCCTCTACACTGTTATTATTAACACTTCATTTTTATTAAATATGTTTGTTTAAAATATATTTAATAATATATTTTAAGGGAATACATGAATATGGTACCATCATGTGTGTGTGTGTGTGTGTGTGTGTGTGTGTGTGTGTGTGTACACAGGGGTATTCTACCTCTGAGCTACACCCCCAGCCCTATTTTCTTTTTTTTTTTATTTTGCAACAGTGTCTCGCTTAGTTGCTTTGGGTCTCACTAAGTTGTTGAGGCTGTCCTTGAACCTGGAGTCCTCCTGTCTCAGCCTCCCACATGGGCATGTGCCACCATAGCTGGCATGGTACGATTACCCTCCCTAACACTCTTCCCCAAAGCCAAATGGGGACCAGTGGCATGACCTTCTTAGGTAGGCTTCTCAGCAGGGTTGCCTTCCGGGTAGAGATTGCCTGACAGAGGCTGCCTGGCCACTTAGATGCAGTGATCAAGGACACCTGTGTGCTAATTCAGTACACAATAAGTCTGAACTTTAACATAATTGTTCATAACCAGAATTTCAACAATAACTTATTGGTGACAGCCTACCTCAGGTTACAGAGCACAAACCTGCATAAACCTTAATGGATGAGCACATTATGAGCAGGTCCCACAAATTTTAGCCGATTGTGCTGATTGTTATGAGAAAAAACCTTCTAGGCATTTAAAAAATGTATTGCTTCACTTCAAAACATAAAATAAGGAAATTAAGTAACGGATGTGTAATTCTAAAATGTCAAGTCTACTCTGGACATAATATATTATGTTTGTGTTGGTAACCGTAATTTTGAAAAGTGTACTGAATATCTTAAAAGAAAATGTCAGGGCATGGGAGATAAATTTCAGAACTATTCTTCTTTCTAATTTAACTGGAAGGGGAAAGGCCCAGCGCTGACCTCTGCTTCTGAGGAATGTTTTCCTTAATGCCCTACTTAAAGTTATTGCTAGAAATCAAGCCAATGTACTTCATTATGGAGGGAGGAAGCAAATCTGAAATATCCACTGGCTAATTCCTCTGAGCAATAACTGAAGACCAATCACTTGTGTCCTCATCCAAGCCAGAGACGCTATGGTTAGGATCAGACATATTTATCCAGGGTTCTAAGTTAATACTTACCCAACTATTAATTTTGCGGTCACATGGCATAACTCGTGCATTTGAAAATATGATTTTTGTCCAAATGTTTAACCTTGAATTAACTATCACCTTGAATTTTGCAAAAAAGGATCTTTAGCTCAGTCCTGAGGAGCAGCTCCTGGTCCCCTCTCTGGTGTGACCTAACTACATTCTTCGCATCCCAGAAGGAAAGGGCTCAAGGTGTTCAGAAGCAGTTGGTGCTAAATAGGGAGCTCAGGGTTGTCCAGGGATGTCTGTAGTAGTTCTCTAGAGCAGCCATAACATAATACCACACATTGGTGGCTCCGATAACAGAGACTCTCTTACAGCTCTGGAAGCTAAAAGTTTGAGGTCAAAGTCTTAGCAGGGTGGGTCCCTTTTAGACGAGAGGGGAGGCTTGGCTCCTGTTCTATCTCCTAGCCTTGCAGGCGGTCATCTTCTCCCTTCTCTCTCCACATCATCTTCCCCTACAAGTGCCTGTTCCTGTATCTAAATTTATTTTATAAGGAACCAGTCAAATTGGATTGAGGCCCACCCTAATGATTTCCTCTTAACCTGATCACCTCTGTAATTCTCCAAACAAGGACCCATTCACACACTACACATGAGGACTTCAACATCTGAGATTTGTGGCACACAATTTAACCTCTATCAGTGTCTACACAGAAACCATAATCCTTCCTTTCTGAAGAAAGATGGAGATGACTTGCTATATACAAAGCCTCATCATGGTTGAATAGGCCTTGGCCACTTCTGTGGTGCAAAGGGGAGGTGGGTCCTCCTTGGCAGGCCTCCTGGCTCACAGTAGCCCTCCCTGATTTAAGAGCTACCTGGTGTTGTGAAGGAGTTACAATCAGCACCATGTCTACATGGCCTGTGCTGCGGTCCCAGCTCACAGATTAAGAGGTTGACAATTAAACTGAAGTAATCAGATTCTCTCTTCTAGGAATTTTGGCTTTTGGACTAGGAATGAAGAGAGGCCAGGAACTGCTGAAACTAAATTACATTGAAGGCAGAATTCCACCAAGAGGGCTACTAGCACTGGAAGGTTGTTTGTTGCGGGCCTTGTTAGTCATCAGCTTTGAGGTCACCTCAGTCCGGCTTGGGAAGGGCACAAACTGCCCACCCAAGTGGAGATTTCTGCACACAGACAAATCTCCAAGGACCAAATGAGACAGATAGGCAAAGACCCTGACAATTTCCTTGTTTACCCTTTCCTTCCCTGATTCATCTGTGACTGCCTTGATGATTTTCCCTGACTCACCCCATGACTGCTTTGCTGTTTTCTGTGATTAATATGATTTGGTTAAAACTCTCAATAAAAGTGGGGCACTGAGGGAAGGAAGATGAGAGAGAAGAGATATCACTCCTTCTCCCTGGCCTCCTCAAATCTTGTCATATTGAATCCATTGTCATTCATGTGAGAGACTTCTAATCAATCAATCAACATGGACACCATCAGCAGCAAATGGCACCGCTACAGTTGTCTTCTGCTGCCTACCCAAGGTTCTTATGCTTCAAGTTTCCTTAAATTTCATAATAGGCACTAAATTCTTTTTAGCAGATTTTCTGTTTTGTTTTCAAGCTGGTGAGAGGCATTTTCCATTATTTTCATACACATATTATCTGCCTAGTTGCCAGTCAGATGACAGTTTTAAAGGAAATTTTCTCTTCATCTGCAGGAACAAATAAACAAGCAATCCTGGTCAATTTTGTCATAATGACACCATTTTTCTTCCCACAGTGGGTGGTGTCTCAAGGGTATGTGCTGCAGGGAGCCTTAGTTGAGAGCTTCACTAGGTGTCTCAATCAACATTTTCAATGATATGATCCAAAAAACCTGACCACGCAAATCAGAGGAAGGAAGATTTATTTTCTCACAGTTTTTGGTAATTTCAGAGTTTCAGTCCATGTAAGGCTGGGTCTGCAGAGCTCAAGGCATGGTGGAGGGAGGCAGAGAGATGGAGAGAACAAAGCTCTGCACTTACATTGTGGAGGCCGGAAGCAAGAGAGAGAGAGAAAGCAAGGGAAGGAGGAACCTTATATAATCCCCAAGGCCACACCACCAGGGACTCTTTAGAAAAAAAAGCCCCACTTCCAACATTGCTGCCTTGTTTACATGAGGGTTAAGAGACATTCTAAATCCAAACCATTATATTAGGTGAGCACCAGAGGATAGGAACCCAATGGGATAATGTTATATTCCAAAGAAACAATTGGGTAGAAGGATGATGAGGGAGCCTCCATTGATAATAAAACAAACAAAAGGAAAAGCACTGTACTTCCAGGGGAGGATGAGATGGCAAGCGACATGCGAGGGTTCTACTTGTCCTTGACTGACTGTGCATAGACTTAATTTCTTGGTCTTCCTTTGCAGGTGAGGCACACCTCCCCCATACTCCAAGGGCCCATGTTAAGAGATGTTGCTTGTGTATAGAAATACTCTGATGACTATACAAAACAGGTATTTGGTGTCATGAGGTAGGGCTTGAGAAGGAATGCCATGCTGTTAGAGAAGGGGCTGTAGGGGATTCAAGTATACCAGGCCATGCACAAAACAACTCTCTCCATTTCCACCTGTCTTCAGCTCCAAGTCACTGCAGAGAACCCCAGGAAACTAGAACTTCCAAAGAGTGTTCTCAGGAGGGGAGGAGAGGCCATATTTAGTATCACATGTGCCATTGGCTCTGGTGGTTTTGTACATGTATCGTATCTCTCAAAACTTTTTTTTGCAGTACTAGGGATTAAACCCAGGGGTATTCTACCTCTGAGCTATAACCCCAGCCCTATTTTTATTATTTATTTTGAAACAAGGTCTCACTAAGTTGCAGAGGGCCTCACTAAGTAGCTGAGGCTGGCCACGAACCTGGGTCCTCCTGTCTCAGCTCCCCAAGCACTGGGATTATAAACTTGAACCCACCACGCCCGGCTCTCTCAAAACATTTGAAGTCACCCCACACTACTTTAAGTTGACCTCTAAAATGTTAAATACATTTCAGTGATTCTAGCATATTGCAAATAGTGTTATTTAAAAGCAAAATGTCATTTTCAGGAAAATTAATACATCTAGAGAACATTATGCTAAGTGAGATTAGCCAGTCACAGAGAGTGAAGATTCATATTTTCTCTCATATGTAGAAGCTAGGGAGAAAGTGGGAAACAAAAGGGACTCCAGATGAAGAAGGAGAAACCCCCCAGTTGGGCCATGGAGGGGGTCTAGGGGCCAGAGTCGTGGGGGAAGAAGACTTGATGAAGGAAACACTTTAAGTAATGCTCTCTACATATGCAACGTTATCAATGCCAATATTGATATCATGTATGGGGAAGGGAAGGGAGTGGGGGTGGAACCAGGGGGAAGCTCACCAAGTGCTGTGTGCATGTTCCCATCACTCTGAACCTGATTATGATGTGTGATTATAGTGCACTAAAAAGTATATTTAAAATAATAGTAAAATGGTCCAGCACAATTAAATTTATCCAATGGAAATTAAATACCTTCTTTTTATTTTTTGGTGTTAGGGATTAAACCCAGGGCCTCATGCTAGTTAATATAAGCTTTACCACTCATCTACAACCCTGGCCCTCCCAGATGTCATTTTTTTTTTTTTTTGCGGTACCCGGGCTTGAACCCAGGGGCGTCCTACCTCCGCGCTACGCCCCCGGCCCTATTTTTTTTTATGCTTTATTTTGAAACTGGGTCTCATGAAGTTGCGGAGGGCCTCACTAAGGAGAGAGAGAGACAGAGAGACAGGGAGAGAGAGAGCGAGAGCTGAGGCTGGCCGCGAACCCGGATCCTCCAGTCTCCACCTCCCAAAGTACTGGGATTACAAGCGTGCGCCACCACGCCCGGCCCCCGATGTCATTTTGATGTGAAAACCATTTAAAAAATATTTAATGTTCTCTAACATTATGATGTGGATGCCTTTGATATTCCTCCCTCTTAGAACAAATTCATCACAATTTTTATGAAAATAAAGTATATTTTTGAAATGAAGATGTCTTTAACATCAACTTACCAATATATACAAAATTATATATGCAAATTGAAATGTTTACTTTTCATATCTTCTCTGAGGGTAAGGCTCCTGGGTTTGAATATTATAATCAATATTAGTACATAATAGAAACAAGAAAATATAGTTAGCACTTCATAAATTTTGAGGATGAGAAGTTAGTTTTTTATTAGAAATACAGCTTTGTTTTTTGTTTGCTTTTCTGTGATAGAGATGGAACGCAGGGCCTCGTGCATGCTGGGTAAGTGCTCTACCTGGGGGCCAGTGAACAACCTTGAGCTTAGGAACGGGGCAGGCAGGTGCCTTTCTTCTGTAATGTGGGTCGATTGCCACTGAGAGCTCCAGTCTGTCCTACTGCAAATCAGTTTTGGAAACAGAAGATGAAGGAGGATGAAGATCTGGAGATCAGACCTATTGGACCTTTTGAATTTCACCAGCCCTTGTAGTTCACACAATTTGTGACGGTTAATCTGGATTGTCAAATTGACTGGATTATGAAACACCTAAGATTCTGTGACTTTGGGTGTGTTGATGAGATGATAGGATTATGTAATGGCAGATTGAAGGGGAAGTCCTGCCCTGAATGTGGGCAGCACTGTTCTGATAGGCACAGGACTTGGGTAAAAGAAGGAGAAAGCTGCATGGATGCTGTGTGGTTCTTCCTGAGAAAAGCGCATCTGCTCTCACCTGGAATATCGGTCTTCAGCTCTTTGAACTGGACTTTCGCCATCGTTTCTCCAGAGAGTCCTGGACTTTCCATCTTGCACTAGGACCGCATTATCAGTCACTCTAAGACTCTGGCTCTTCAACAGCTCAACCAGTTGCTGGTTTCTCTAGCTATCCACGTGTAGGTGGCCACCTAGGACTACACTTTTGGGGACTGTAAACTGATTTGATAAATCCCCTTTTACCATATACACATCCTGTGAGTTCTGTTACTCTTGTAAACCCTGACTGATACACACCTCCATGCAAAGTATATGAGGATTTGGTTTTTTGTTTTTCTTGTGTGTGTGTGGTACTGGGGATGGAACCCAGGGGCATTCTACCTCTGAGCTATACCCCCAGCCATATGTTTTATTCTTTATTTTGAAACAGGGTTTCATTAAGTTGCAGAGGGTCTCACTAAGTAGCTGAGGCTGGCCGTGAACCTGGATCCTCCTGTCTCAGCCTCCCAAGTACTGGGATTACAAGTGTGCCCCACCATGCCTGGCTTAGAGGATTTGAAGATAATGCCCTACACTAACATCCATTACCTGATCACTTTTACCTTAAATGGCTGGTTTTGCCTGGTGATCCTTTATCTGACACGGAAAAAATACTCAACGAATTGTTCAGTAATCCATAAATCAACCTACAAGTGAAGAAGTAAGGGAGTGAAGTGCAGTGACCTACATGGGGCTTGTATAATAAAGATGCAGAGGTCTACCCATTCTGGAGTTGCTACCATCTGAGATGTCCTGAGATAACTCTGCATCAGCCAAGTTGTCTCAGAGAGATGGGCTCCCCTGGAGTCCCCAGACCCAAGGCTGCTGCCACCACCAGTTATGCAGACATGTACTGAGCTTATGTTGTGGGCAGGAGCATTATAAATATATTCAGAGTTAATTGTAAATGAGCGTCAGCCCTCAGATTAAACATTTAGACCCAGAGAGAGAAAAAGTAATAAAAAACTACTCCAACCTTTTATTGTTTCTCCTTTAGACAAATCTTTGACACTTACGCTGTTCCCATCAACAACTTGGAATATTAACTATATTTGTTTGAAAGGAAGACACAGAAGAACACGTGGCTGCCATAGTATTCAGAATATCAAGAATATTTTTATATCAAGTATACTTTCTGTTTAAAATAAAAAAAAAATCCTGGCAGAAGCTTTCTGCCACAATTTTATATTAGACTTGATAGAGTATGACAGCTAGATCATGTTAGATTCAATCAACGGCCAGTCAGCTTGAAAATCCAAAACTTTGAGTCCCAGGAAATGAGAATAATATTCTTCCAGAGAATCTCATCTTTCACAAATGCATGCAAAAATATATAAATTTTATCTGTCATGAAACACTGAAGAAAATGCATATATTTATATGGTTCAGCTAAGGACTCTTTGGAACATAAATTTATTTTATAATATTTACAAAATTACTTCTCTGTTTTTATCATAATAATGCAGTAAAAGGAACTGTCCCCTAATTTCTCACACTTATGCCTTCTAAAATGTCCCTTACTATAAATTGCCTCTTTTATGAAGTGTTCTGGAAATTTCTCAGAATTAAGCATTGTCTCCTTTTTGGGGATTTCAAGTTTGATATCAAGATTGCAGAAGTGGATAAATGAACTTTCCTAGTTGCTCCCTGTGGTAGGAGGACTTCTGAATTACCCTTTCTTCCCATGTGGACCAGTCTTCCTGGCCTCCATCCAAAACCCAGTCGCACACTGAGATTCCATTTCGCTCCAATAGATTGGCAGTCATCAAGAATACAAACAACAATAAATGCTGGCGAGGACGTGGGGAAATAGGAACTCTTATACACTGTTAGTGGAGCTTCAAATTCACTATGGAGACCAGAATGGAGGTTCCTCCAAAGACTAGGAATGGAACCACCCTGTGACCCAGCTATGCCACTCCTTGGTATCTTTCCAGAAGAATTAATGTCAGCATACTATAGTGGTACATCCACATCCCTGTTTATAGCAGCACAGATTCGCAATAGTCAAATTGTGGAATCAACCTAGGTGTCCATCTGCAGATGAATGGATAAAGAAAACATGGTACCATACACACAGTAGAATCCTACTCAGCCATAAGGAGCGAAATCATGTCACTGCAGGAAAATGGCCGGACCTGGAGAGCATCAGGCTGAGCGAGGTCAGCCAGGCTCAGAAAGTCCAGGGCTGCAGATTCTCTCTCATCTGTAGAAGCTAGAGCAAAAACAATACATGAACACGATGAGACAACCAGTGGAAGGAAGGAAAGAATTAGGGAAAGGAGGAGGGGAAGAAAGGGGGAGGTTTGGGGAAGGAAACGGATCAAATAATGCTATTTGTATATATGAATATATTGCTATCATATACAGGGAAGGAGGGGGCAGGTGTGGGAGGAAAACAGACCACGTGATGCTGTGTGCATGCATGAATGCGTCACTATGAATCTCACTCTGATGTATTATTACACACGCCAATACAACTTAACTTAATAATAATTTGAGAAATCTCTTCCAGGGACTGCTTCTCACCCTTCTGGTCTCTGTCTACATGATATCTACTCAGAGAAGCCTTCCCTCAGGCCCATGAAGGGCATCCCTTGGGTAAAAGTGTCTCTTGAGACCTCCCTGTCCTTACCCTAAGGCTGGTAATTCACCTGCCCACTCACCACGCGCATCGTCCGCAGCCCGTGGGCTGGCCAGCAATGCACCTAGGCAGTTCTCCCTGCATCCCCAGCATCAGACCATGCCGGCACACAGCAGGCCCCAGTCAATTTTTGATTGGTCAGAAAACCTTCAGCATGATTTAATTTCTTTGCTTTGCTGGCACATCGCTGGTACTTGATAAATGCTACTGGGTTGAATCACTTACAAAATGCAAGGGTGACCCTGTAGCTTCTGTGAAGATGGTTAGGTATAATTTACTACTTCCACAAAGGACAACAAAAAACCCTGAATACTTATATGTAAAATCGATATTAGATGACTCTAAAAGGTAGGCAAAAGAGATAGACATTTCACAGAAGCGAAGATTCAGGTGTCCAATAGACCCGTGAAAAGATGTTCAGCATCATTAGCATTAGGAAAAAAAGCAAATTCAAACCCAATGAAAGCCGGGTGTGGTGGTGCACACCTGTACTCCCAGTACTTGGGAGGCTGAAACAGGAGGATTGCAGGTTCGTAGCCAGCCTCAGCAACTTAGCGAGGCTATCAGCAACTTAGTAAGACCCTGTTTCAAAATAAAAAGGGCTGGAGGTGTAGCTCAGAGGTAGAATGCCCCTGGGTTCTATCCCTAGTACCATATATATATATATATATATATATATAATATATATTAAATAAAATGAAATAAATCCCAATGGGGTATCACTACCTACCTATCAAACTAAGTAAAGTAAAAGCAAAAATGGTGATAACACAAGATACAGGTGAGTATGTGGAGAAATTAGATAACTCATACATTGCTGGTGGGAATGCAAAATGGCACAACCACTTGGAAAAGAGCCCTGCAGTATCCTGGAAAAACTAAGCAGACGCTTATAACATGACCCAGCAATTTTACCCTTGGGCATCTATCCCAGAAAAGAAAAAAAAAAGAAAGGGGGGCCAATCAAAACTCTGTACACAAATGTTAATGACAGATTGATCTTTAAAAGCCCCAACCTGGAAACACTCAGGGCTGCTTCACTAGGTGAATGATTAAATAAGCTCCGGCATATCCGCAGCATGGAACACTACTCGGCAATAACAAGAATGAACTATTGACACAACTTGGCTGAAGCCCTGGGTTATTCAGTGAAAAAAACAATAAAGCCAATCCCAAAACATTACATATTGCATGACTCCATTTCTATAGCATTCTCTAAGTGATGAAATTCCAGAGACTGGGCTAGCGGTTGCCGACGGTTAGGAAGAGGCTGGGGCAGGAGAGAAGTGTGGCTGAGAGGTACCCTTGAGGGGATGAAGACTCTCTACAGTTTGACTGGATGGATGTCAAGGTCCTCCTCCTGATGTTACAGTACAGTTTTCTCAGCTGTTATTTTTAGGTCGCTTGTTAAAAGGTATATGGGAGCTGGGCGTGGTGGCACACGCTTGTAATCCCAGTATGTGGGAGGCGGAGACCGGAGGATCCCGGTTCGCGGCCAGCCTCAGCTACTTAGTGAGGCCCTCCGCAATTTCGTGAGACCCGGTTTCAAAGTAAAGGATAAAAAATAGGGCCGGGGGTGTAGCTCGGAGGTAGAATACCCCTGGGTTCAATCCCCGGTACTACGAGGAAAAAAAAAAAGGTATATGGGATCTCTCTGTGTCATTTCTTACAATTGCATGTGAACCTGCATCGTCTCATGATTTAAAAAGTTCAACTAAAGCCGGGCATGGTGGTGCATGCTTGTAATCCCAGTACTTGGGAGGCTGAGAAAGGAGGATCGCAGGTTCGTAGCCAGCCTCAGCTACTTAGTGAGGCCTCCACAACATAGTGAGACCCTGTTTCAAAATAAAGAATAAAAAATAGGGCTGGGGATGTAGCTTGGAGGTAGAATGCCCCTGGGTTCCTTCCATCCCCAGTACTGCAAATAAAAAAGCAAAAAAAAAGTTCAGTTAAAAAAAATATGATGGCTAATTTATCTCTCTATGAAGGTCAACAGTTAAAGTACCTTAATTATTAATTATTCACTGAGTTCATAGTCAACAAATATATTAAAGTTCCATTTAACTCTGAGTCCTCGATTAGGAATTGTGTTCTTGGAAAAAATTGGTTGATAAAATTACCTAAATGTGTCCAACTCTGGTGATTTCCCCTTGTTTGCTATTATGACCTGAAATGTACCAGAAAATTCTCCAGCATAAGTAGAAAGCCATTATAGATTTGAAAGTCAATATGTTTGTACAGATATTGACGGATCAAGTTGATGGATATCTCATATTCTTTCCTGGGTGACCCCATGAACGACAGTGTGTTCTAGGTCCACCTCTATGGCCATTTACTTTCTTGTGTCTAGGATTCAGCTGCTCAGAGCCCCTAAATACCTTCACTTTGAATGACCAGTGCACAGTGGAGGGGGCAGGAGGAGACTGTCCATGGGCCAAGTTATCAGAAGACTGTCACCTCCATGCTGTTGGGGGAGCTGGTCCTGCCATGCCAAACGGCATACTATGTGCTTCTGTGCTGCAAACAGGTGCACATCTCTGGGCTCCTGCCACATGTTTATCCTGAAAGGCTCAGGGTACAATTGGGTGGCACACGAGTCATCTTAGCCAGACCCCACCACAGTCAGGTGCTGCTCATGGAGACCTTGGGTGTGGACCTCCCATTTCCACAAGACACATTTGTCCAGAGATCTTGTTCTCTCCCTTTACTACATACACCACACAGCTTTTCTGATTCATGTTCACACTTTTCTGATTCCATTCAGCTTTTCTGAATTTATCCTGATTCACAGAAGAACTACCTGCAGAAGGATCGTCGGACCCAGTGTTGGCGCCTGAAACCCTTGCAAGCACTTGTCTACCTCCTCCCAGGAAAGGGAAGCATGCTGTTCCATTGAGTACCAAACTTAAAACTTGAGTGACAGTGCCTAGAGGTGGACATTCATATAATTTAATAAACTCAATCTTGCCAAGCATATAAGATGCAATGTGGGACTCACAAAATCTCATGGAGATAAATTGAACCTATCAATCTTCCTTGATTCACCCTATTTAACTTCTACTCCTAAAGGAGATCAGTCACGATTTCTTGCATAATAAAAAAGATGAGTGTGCAAGGGAACATAAGCTTCCCCACCCAAAAGGGCCATCAGTTAGCTCTTTAAGAAGCCCTAGGGTGCCAGGCGTGGTGGTGCACACTTGTAATCCCAGTACTTGGGAGGCTGAGACTGGAGGATCCCGGTTCCCGGCCAGCCTCAGCTACTTAGTGAGGCCCTCCGCAACTTAGTGAGACCCTGTTTCAAAATAAAGAATAAAAAATAAGGCTGGGGGTGTAGCCTGGAGGTAGAATGCCCCTGGGTTCAACCCCCAGTACCGCAAAAAAAAAAAAAGAAGCCCTAGGGTGACTGACCGCCAGAACGACAGCCTGGAAAACACAGCGGGCTCTCTGCAACCCTTCACCTGGAGAAAATGATAAGGATCAACCCATTAAAATTGTTAGGAATTAACCCATGTACACTGCAGGTGGAGATTCTTTCACTCAGGAAAATCTACTAAATCCCAGTAAGAACAGCAAGAATCTGTAGCATTTGAGAAATGACCTGGTCTCTGCCAACCTCCTCTGCACCCCCAAGTTCTACCTCATGGACGTGGCTGTGAGAAGTGCTCTTCAAGGGGCTGGGGTGGAGGAGAGGAGAGGGGCTCACCCCAGAGGGACAGCCATTGCAGCTGCTCATACCCCAGCTCTGCGTTACAAGAGCCTCACTGCAGACCGCCATAGCAGGGAGCGCTGAGGCCCCTTGTTCCAACCAGCCCCAGTTTTAGGCAGGGACTCTTCCCCACACGTGGCAGCTTGAGATTCTGGGCTTTCTACCATCCTTGCCCCAGCTGGTTGTAGAGTGGAAAGCCCACACTGGGGGAGACCAAGGAAGAGACCAGGGGCTTCCATCCTTACCCAACAGAAGTAGGGTGCCCCTAAGAGTAGACCTGGCCCCCAGCTCAGGTGGAAAGGGCAGCCCGTGAAGACCAGGAGCTCCGCAGTTCTGTTTCAGGGACCCAGTATTTACAAAGAGTGTGGAGAATGCCAGAATGCCAGGCCTAAGGACATTGCGTTTTTTTTTTATTTTGGTATTGGGGGGGTTGAACCCAGGGACATTCTACCGACAAGCTACAACCCCAGCTCTTTTTTTTTTTTAAACAAGGTCTCGCTATATTACTGAGAGTCTCTCTGGCTGTGGCTGGTCTTGAACCTGCGATCCTCCTCTATTTCCTCAGAAATAAAGGGGGCAGAGGTGCTGCTCTTCCATCAGAGCAGATCTAGGATGCATGAGTTGACTTCCTAGCCATAAAGCACCAGCTCCCATTCTCCCCTAAGGAGTTCCCTGCAGGCTCCGGCAGCACCAGAAGTCACAGTCCTCGTGACAAAACAGCCATGGCCATGCGCCAAGTTAATACGAACATAATAAATACACAAGGAGCTCCCTGAGAAACTGAAAATAATAATGTTTCATTAATGTAAAGACCTCGATCATAATTCCTTACATTTAGAGCTTAGTTTAAAAAAAATAGGTGCCAATGAATGGATGCCAGCCTTTCTCACAGCCTTCAAGGACAGACACACACATTCACGCCTCGGTGAGATCTAAAGAATCTCCTGTTTCTTAGGATCTGTCTGAAGATACAAGGAAAATCAGAAAATACTTCGAAAAGAATGAAAAATATTTCAACAAACCAAAATCTATGGGATATGGCTGTAGCAGTGGTAGAGAGGAATGTATAGTTATAGATGTCTATATTTTTAAAATAAAAGGAGAAATATCAAATAAATGACATATACTTCTACCTTACAAAATTAAACAGAGAAGAGCAAAGTAAACCCAAGGCAAGCCAAAATAAGAAAGTAATAGAGATGGGAGTGGAGACAAATGAAATAGGGAATAGAAAAATAATCCTCAAAGTCAATGAAACCAAAAGATCCAGAAAATGGACAGGCATTTAACATGATTGATTGAGAAAATATTAGAGAAGACTCAAATGATAAAAATCTGGAATATAAGAGACAGCATTACCGACTTAACAGGAATAAAAGGAATATAACAAAATACTGTGAATAACAATACAAATCGATTAGATGACATTGATGAAATGTTATGGAGTGACAGGAGGGGCAGTCAAGGGTGCGGTCTAGATCAGGGGAAGGAGGCTGAGCGGCTCATCCCCCAAGCTCTGCAGGTCCTTGTCCAGGGCGAGGACACTAAAGTGTGTCCTCACCTGAGTCTTAAGGAAGTTGCGATTTCCAAATTCCGACTCCATGCCTGCCAGCTCTCTATTCACTTACAACCGCTTCAAGTCCCCTAATATAATTATTGCTTATAAAAGCACCAGAATTAGTTGACTCCACAAATACACCCTGAAAAATATCCTTTCATGTGTACAAAAGATGTGTGAAATTTCTAGTACTTTTTTTCATGTTTAATCACTATGTTTCTTTTTCTCCAGCACTGCAAGCAAAAAAAAAGTAGCCAAACTATGCTGATTGACATAGTTATACATGAATGCCAATGTATATTACGTAGATATATTAAAAATGCATTAAACTGCATTGCCAGGTGTAAGGAAGAAAGTATAGAAGGTCCACGTCACACTGTATTTCCCGAGGCTGTTTGGATTCACACCTACCAGAACATGTCAGTTTTCCTGAGAAGCAATAAAGGGAATGATTTGTAAAGCAAGTACACGTGTTAGCCATGTACTCTAACATTTAGGCATTATTAAAAATGCAAATCCTAGATGAACTGATTTAAATATATGTAAGTCTTTTAAACCAAGAATTTTTTGAAGCCATATACCCAAGTTATTGCTTACTCTAGAGTTCATTCCATAGAAGGATACAAGGAGAAGCTGCTATTTCATGCGGATGCTCATAATGAGAAAGGGTAGGAAGGGCAGCTCCTGGAGTCTATAGATCTCACCTGATGTCCACTCTGGGATGACTATTTGAGCCAGCTGTGGTCAACTCTGGGATGTTGGTTTCTCTGGGAACCCATCAAGTCCAAATTTCCACGGTGTCCATTTCCATCTAAGGGCCAAGTGGTCTTTCTCAACATCATGGTTCTGTATAGCAGGGATTGAAAACCAATGTCTTCAGCCAACGTTCACTTTTTACTCTGAGGGATTCCAATAAATTTATAGGCAACTTACAGATTCCAATTATATTTGTAATTGAAAGCACGAAGAGTCAGAATCATTGGAAGTTGTGAACAAATTCACATTCATTTAGAGTAGATTGACAGAGAAAATTAGTCGCCCCCCTTTAAAAATTAACAAGATGTGTTTATATGTTAAATGAAAAATAATTTTTAAAAAAGCCAGGCGTGGTGGCGCACGCTTGTAATCCCAGTACTTTGGGAGGCGGAGACCGGAGGATCCGGGTTCGCGGCCAGCCTCAGCGCACATACGATCTCTCTCTCTCTCTCTCCTCTCTCCTCTCTTCTCTCTCTCTCTCTTTCGCTTTCTCTCTCCCTCTACCTAGTGAAGCCCTCCACAACTTCGTGAGACCCGGTTTCAAAAATAAAGTATAAAATAATAGGGCCGGGGGTGTAGCTCGGAGGTAGAACGCCCCTACGTTCAATCCCCGGTACCGCAAAAAAAAAAAAAGAAAAATAATTTTTAAATGAGAAAGAGCAAAAATACATTTAAGGCATTGACTTCTAAGGAATTTCTTGTTATTTGTCTTAATGGCACACCTTTGAATAGCCTAAGTCAATAAAAAATTGTAATGGTGTGTTCAGGCTTTGTTATATTTCTAATGATGTAACAAATGTAGCTCAATATTAGCATTTTGATAGGTGTGGGTTTAAATTCATGATCTTCCACTTACTAGTTGTGAGATATTAGGCAAGTCTTTAGACTCTTCTGAGTCGTAGCAATTAACTTACAAATTGCAGCCAACTGAATTAACTCGCATTAGATCTGGAAGTAAAACAGAGAGATGGTTAGAAAATTATAGGTTTAGGTGGATAAACACACACAGAGTTCGAGCTCTTGACAAGTAGCTACCATTTCTATCATCACCATCCGTCACCAGGCTGCGGCACACTGCCAGCGCTGGTTAAAGATCTGAACTCCAAGTGCCTTTCAACAGTACAATGCAGCAAGACCCTAAGCTGAAGTTAGCTTAACGAGGCATGAACACGTGGAACAAGTAAACTTATATACAGACACCTCACATCCCTAATTCAGACAATAGCTACTTGGAAACTGAGTTTACTGGCTAATAAAACCCAGCTCAACTGTGAACACCTTTCCATTTCAACATCCAAGGAAAAGCTTCGCACAACCCCAGTATGATGTTAAAGTGGGGTGCTCCATGCCTGTAGGAGCAAACGCTTTCTTAATTCCTATTTTGCAAAGTAGATGAAGTGTTCTTGCATAGACAGTTTCTTTTTAAGAAGGAAAAAAAGTTGCATTACTGGGAAAATTTATTACTTGCGGTAGCAATATGTTTAACAAGTTTAATTCGGGCCAAGAGCATTCAGCTGAGAGAAAGTGATCCGAGCCGAGCATTTGTGGCATCTTGCCACTCAGCTACGAGCCTCCTCCCCAAAGAGCCCACTTTGGAATCTCCCATGTCCTTGATGTAATGAGTAAATTGTTACGGCTGCAGATGGAGTGCCATCAAGACACTGAAATCCCTCAGAGGTGACCATATGGCTGCCTCTCACCTCTTAATATTTAATGATGGTCCTGGGGCACACTCCAATTATTTAAAGAAAAATAAGTTCAAAGAGAGACCATTTTCACATTAGTTTTTAAAAAACCATAACCAATACCATCCACCCTGCGATATTTAAACTCCTTCTAAATTAGATTTTTTTTGTTTGAACTTAACAAAATACTTGCTTAATATTTTGGTCCAAGACCAGTTATCCTATGGTAGGTGTGTTTCTCTGTTGGAATAATAAAATGAGTGTCAAAGACATTCCCGAGCCCTTAATTAGATGAATCAATGACAGGCTGCTAACACTAAGTCCCAGTCAAGTAGAAATATTGGGGAATAGCCCCATAACATCACTGCCTTCCAAAACAAACAAACAAATGAACAAAAAACCACAATGGAAATAACCTACTCAACTCTCCTTGTTAATGTTCTCATAACGGTTACACTCAGAAGCAAGACCGCTGCCAGCTCTCACGGCCCTGGACTCCCAGGTGCTGCTGATTGCCTCTTTTTTCTTCAAAGAACAAACTTTTAACATCAAGAAGCATTTGCTGAAATGCTTCTGAAAGTCAAGTTCTGGGGCTGTAGGTGCATGGTGAAGAGCGTGCTCTCTGGATGCATCCTGGAGGGCTAAGTGGCAAATATTGCGGTGGAAGTATTTAGCTTATCTTTGAAAGTATATAATCCATTCTGAGTGGTTAGCATTTCATGCTTATTTAGTGGAGCGGGTGCGCCAGCAGGATAATTTTAAAAATTCTTATCTTTTCTCTCCCATTAAGTAATTTGTGTTTCCATCAGGCAGCCATTTGTTCTAGCATTCAACAGACATGTGTGAAAAGGTGCTATTCCTGAGACTGGTGCGGGCGGTGGAAACCCAAGAATGAGTGGGGATCACAGTTAAGTGGTGTTGCACTTACATGGTAGTATGCTATATAGTACAGTGGTAGACCCTATGCTGAAGGCTCTGAAAACTCTAAGGCTTGTGGAAATATGAGAGAGGAATTTGGGGAAAAGGTTGGTGAGTGATGTTGAAGGAAGACTTCATAAAAGCTTGGGCTAAGTCTCAGAAAAGAGCAGAGAAGCAGGCCAGGTTGGGAGTGGCCTGGGACAGATTTCCCAGTGGACAGAGAGCGAGGGGCGCCTGGAAAAGCACATGTTCCGGGCCAATAGCGATGCGCAGGATCGGAGAAATGAGCACAGGATTGGAGAAAGCAGAAGGCAAGACTTAACTCTCATGTAAAAGTTGGGCACCCCAGTGATATGTTGTACGTCTGATTATTTTTTTGCATGTGAATTTTTTGTTGTAAAAAAGATAATACAAAGACAGAAGATATTTATTAACTGAGCATAAAGCTTGAGAGGTGACCAGAGGTCATGTGACTCAGACAGAAGGCAGCTGGAGAAGTGAACTTGGAGAAAGGCGCGGTGGCACTTACTTGTAGAGAAGAAGCAGAAAGACAAGGAGGAAGGCGAGCATGGAGAGGGGCATGGAGGGCGTTCCTCTGCACAGCCTCTGCTCTCTCCAGCTTGGGGCGGGAGCTGGCGCGGGAGCTCATGTGCACTAGCAAATCTCTCAGTAGAGTCCAGGGAAAGCCTTGATGATGAAGACTGGGAGTGAGTGGAGAGGAAGAGTGAACGCTCAGTGTCCCCGTTATGGCTCTGGAGTGATTTTCTCTTTCATTCCCAGTCACCATGAAGCACTGCAGAGCATGGGTTCTCAACAGAAGTCGTGTCACTCCCCAAGGGGACAAAAATTGTGGTTTTGGTGTCAGAGGTTAAAAATAAACATAACTTTTTGCCCGAAGCACAGATATAAATGCAATTTATAAACAAACATGCACTGTGCTTGGAATATTGAATTTATATATGGTGAGACTGTTAGGAAATTTGTCTAAAAGAGCCTGCTTAAGGACACCAGTCATGAAAAAGTGGTGGAAAAACATAGCAGGAGAGGAAGCTTCTGGAATCCCAAGGTTGGGTGCATCTTTATGACAAAAGGTGAGAGAGTCAGGAAATTCTGGTTGTTGGTAATTATGTCATTGAGTGGTCAGCCCGTTCGTGGGTTCCAGGATGGGTAGACATGGAAGCTGAGCAAAAGAAACCTAGACAACTGGGTAGATTAGTAGAGGCGGAGAAACTGGAGGAGCCGATGGAGGTTAACATATATGGGTCGACAGTGATAATGTTTGAAAAGTTGGGATTATAAGAGACTAGACTGGACTAAAAGTTGGAATTACTAGAGGATGAGCGCCTCACATTGGGCTTAGGAGATAGGAGATTTGAGTTGAAATCAGTTTTGGAAGCAGGACTACAAGCATAGGGGGCCATGGTGGACAGAAAGCAGAAGCATCAGTATGAGTTTCCTACACAGGAGGGACTGAGACCACCAGTGTTCATGTCAGCTTACCTACAGGGAATGAGAACTGAGTCCCTCTTGCCAACAGGGGGTGATATTTCTCTTTAGGAAATGATTTCCTGAAAGACATGTCTTTCAGAAAATCCCTACAAACCAGTGTGTCTGAGTCAATAATCTGCCCCTCTCTCCAAATAGCTCTCCTTTCATGACAATACATTGTTCCTTTGATTTGTCCAAAACCTCCCCTATCAAACAATAGTTCATTTATCAAGAATTACTTTATGGCTCTCACTTTGTTAGGTTCACCAATTCTGAATTATTTGCTGAGGACATCTCACCAATCCCAGTCACTCCCCACCTGAGCCCAGATATGAAAATTATATACATCTCTGCTTGTCTCCCACTTATGACAAATTATTAAGATTGTTGAGGGGCATTCTCTCTTATTGCAGAGGCTCTCATTAGCTTAGCTTTGCATAATTACAGGTTTTTCAGATGGTCTTTTAAGGAATCAAGAGTTGCTAGGTATAATATCTATGTGAAAAAACAATGGGTTAAGGGCTAAAAGGGGGGCAATAATTTTTAAAAACTAAAAAAAATCATTGATTATTAAATAAATGCATATTTCAAGAAAGTTCCATAATAGGTAGAATGGAGAAAGTTTTATTCAAAATAATTTTATGAGGAATGGAGATATGCTTTTCAGAGAAAAACCGCCTATGGGTAAGTGGGATAGAGTTACACTAAAGAGACTGACTATGGAAAAAATATCTACATAAGATCAAAGAAAGAATACGTATTGATCTGTAATTCATAAAACTTTATGGCATTGTGGAATACTGGAGAACATGTCAGTTTGTTTTATAAATGACTAAAAATATTGCTCTTATTCTGGAATCAAAAGAGCATGTGCAGATATGGGGTGAGTGGAAAATGAAAACTGAAAACAATATAGGTGAGCCATCTCCAGTCACTCAATAATTTCCTAGGAAGAGCTCTGGACTCCCCACTGGCTATGGAGTTGGTGTCTCTGTGCCCAATTGAGTGAATAAAGTCACCAAGGAGCATCAACCCGATCATTGAAAGTACCAAATGTTAAACAGGAGAATCTCTATATTTCCAGAGACTAAGAAACAAAGAATGAGGATCTAGCAGCATCAACCAACACCAAGAAGCAAAAGATATGGCCTTCAAATTTCCAATTAAAAAAAAAGCTCAATCAATTATGAGGACAGTATATTTCAGACATGCAAGAGTTTTACAAATTTATCTCTTGTGTACCTTTCTTAAGACCTACTAAACATACAACAGAAGAACATAGTAAAACGCCAGGAAAGAGGTGACCCAGGACCCAGGAACCTGGGACTTCAGTTTAGGAGAGTGGTAAAACCTGGCCCCAGGATGGATGTGGAACCAGGGCCACGTGAACAACTGTGTTGGGTAAAGGAAGACAACACAGGACTCCCGAGTAACACAGGAAACTGGCTCAAAATATAGCAGTGCCTTCTAATGGGTGGTTCCACTCACAGTCAACTACCATTTGAAAATATTAAATAGAAAATTCCAGATGTAAAAAATTTATAAGTTTTAAGTAACTTTTTTTGTAGTACTGAGAATTGAACCCAGAGGCATTCTACATCTGAGCTACATCCCCAGACCAATTTTATTTCTTATTTAGAATCAGGGTCTCACTAGGTTGCTGAGAGTCTCACTAAATTGCTGAGGCTGTCCTTGAACCTGCGATCCTCCAATCTCAGTCTCTCAAGTACTAGAATTACAAGTGTGCACCACCACGCCCAGCTGTAAATAACATCTTTTATAATTACAACATGTGATAATTTCTATTTTATTGTTAGCTATTATTGTTAACTTCTTTATATGCCTAGTTTATAAATTAAAATTTATCATAGGTAGGTATGTGAGTATAGAAAAAGTATAGTGTTACAGGCTTTGGGAATATCCCTGGTTTCAGGCATCTTGAAAAGCATCCCCTGCGGATGAAGGAGGTCTGTGGTGAAGGATGTGATCAACTGCACATGTTTGTTTCATAAGGCTTTGATGAATCCATCCAAGAACAGCAATATAACTGGGGAAATATATTCCTGTCCCATGTGCTCAGGACAAGAAGCCTGCGTGAGAAGTGGGCTAATACCTAGGGAAGGCAGCTTTTAATTACAATGCGAAGAGCAAGGAAGGGTTGGTTTTAGGGAGAGGTGCAGGGTGTAGAAATGTTCTTCTAACCCGAGCACACATTTCGAAGATGAAATTCTGCAAAGTGGTGGGTTGGCACTTGAGGGTTTTAATAGATGACACGCTTCCCTTCTGTCTAAGTATGGTCTCAATGTAAAGACAAGAATAAGCCAAGGGAGAGCAAAAGATCAGGTTCATTCTCTATACCGCTTTGGGGAAATATGGTTTGCAGTTTTTCCAACAGAGACAAGTGTATGCTCCATTTGTGGCCATAGAGGACCATGCTCCTTTTCCTCCCTCACTCCCCAACTGAGAAGTAGGGGTTCCCACTTTAAAATTCAGCATACGAAGGAGAAAGACCAGGTTTCTTGTCTCTTTCAAAACTCAGGCATGAAGGGAAGCTAAGTGTATGTTGTGTGCTTGGAGCTGGCTTCCTCAAGGAGTGAGGAAGGAGCTGAGGGGGTGAACCGATTCCTCCTCCCAAATGAAAAGGTCAGGTGAGGAATCCATCCCCTGAGCAGATCTAGAGAGGGGTGGAGAAGGGCCAGGAGTGTTACCCTCATTTCTGTCCCTCCCTCTGGAAACTTGGAGCACTAGAAGGAGGGTTCCCTTCCAGCATTCTTACTAAGTTCATGGTCACCCAGAGGTGTAACTCCATCCTTACCCCTATCCTCAGATCAAACGCTGCTATTTTTTGTTTGATCTTTGTTTTTCTGGCACTGGGGATTGAACCCAGGGACATTCTACCTCTGAGCTACACTCCTAGCCCTTTCTATTTTTTTGTTTGGAAACAGGGTCTCATTAGGTTGCTGAGAGTCTTGCTTAATTGCTGAGACTGGTTTAGAGCCTGTGATCTCCTGTCTTAGCCTTCCAAGTCCTGGGATTATAGGCATGCACCACCGTACCCAGCTAAACACTGTTCTCTGAAGGATCTTTCCAATATCACAGTGTAGATTTTTGTCCCAGAAGGTACTGATAATTGACTCCCTACCTTAATTCTAAATCTACGTCTTCCAGGGTTTGTCAGTATGATGCCTAAGAAATTCTTCAAAGACATTAAATGGCAATATTAATAATAATAATAATTACATATATAATATCATGCGAACAGCATGTACATATAAAGCCTTCTTATTATAAAACAGGAATTCGAGTGGGAAAATATAAGATCCTTTCAAGTCAGTGTTCAATGGCTGTTACAGAGACCTACGTCCTCCTCAGATGCTGAGTCTGGGTCTCAGCACAGACTTCTCTCTGCCCCGTGCTGAGCGTTTCTCCACCAGCTGCAGTCCTGGCTGCCTCGCACTGGAGCAGGTGCAGTTCTATCAGGAAACATCCCTAACCCTAACCCTTCTTTTCCAGTTCAATATCAGGTTTAATGGAATTCAGTTGATGAAGCGTCAGATATGAAGTAACATGATCATGAAAGAACTGGCTTTACACCTACCAACTTAAACAAGGGCCCAGCCTCCAGCACACAAATAATTATGCTAACATAAAGTTAAGTCAACGCAGAGCTCAGCTTCCATGCTAGCTGATGAGAAGGACAAAGGAAAGCATGGCTTCCACTCCTCAGGAATGTTGGTGTGGGCATGAGTGCCTGACTTCCCAACCGAATCCTCTCATTCAGAGGCCAACACTGTCCCCGCGCGTCACCCAGGTGAGAGAGAAGCGTCTAATCTTTGTATGCCTTGGAAACAGGACTGACTCCATGTGCAGTTTACGAAATTGGCAGGTTTCAACAGGTGTCAGTTGAAGTAAATTAATTCTGGAATATTAAAAATTCTTCATTTCCATTTCCTCTGGGCTTTCCCCCCCAGCACCTTGTTGCTATATCGCACACGAGCTGTAGAGCAAGGGCCTCTTACTCTTCTGCCAGCAGCAACTTTCAGGACCAGCCCTGATTGTACAGTGGGGCGACTTACAAAGCGGCCTCCTGAGCACATTCTCTCCATCATCCCTCCCCGCACTGAGCTGGATAATCACTCCCAGCACATTCTGGAACCTGGGCAGCTGATAATGACTTCCAAGCTGGGCCCGGAGACGGTCAGTTCTATTTGTCAACTTAACTAGTCTGTAATTCTCAGTTCATTAATCAAACAGGAGCCTGCCTGCTGCTGTGAAGGTGTTTCTTGTAGATGTGATTAGCATCTACGATGAGTTGTCTTTAAGTAAAGGAGATAATCATAGATAATGTGGATGACCCTGATCTAATCACTCAGGATTTAAGAGCTGAGGTTTTCTGGGAGAAGAAATGCCAGCTGTGAGCCGGGCGTGGTGGCGCATGCTTGTAATCCCAGTACTTTAGGAGGCGGAGACCGGAGGATCCGGGTTCGCGGCCAGCCTCAGCTCTCTCTCCCTCTCTCTCTCTCTCTCTCTCTCTCTCTCTCTCTCTACTTAGTGAGGTCCTCTGCAACTTCGTGAGACCCGGTTTCAAAATAAAGTATAAAAAAAAATAGGGCCGGGGGTGTAGCGCGGAGTTAGAATGCCCCTGGGTTCAATCCCCGGTACCGCAAAAAAAAAAAAATTAAAAAAAAAAAGAAATGCCAAAATGCCAGCTGTGGAGACATCCTCATCCAGTAGCCCAGAGTTCTAGCATGCCCATCCTGCTGGCCTGGCCCTTGCATAAACAGCCCACAGAATTGCATGAGCCAAGTCCTTGTCATAGCTCCCTCTCACACACAGGTAAAATCTCCTACTGGTGGTTTCCTGATAGTCAGGGGTCCGCTGAGACCTAATGTCTCTGCTGGGACTGAAGCCACGAGCCTTACTTGTATTCTTTCTAGCCTGAGTCAAGCTGAGCGGTGTGTGTGTTTGTGTATCTGATTGTATATGTGGGAGCATGTACGGGGGTGTGCTAGTCAGCTTTTCGTCACTGTAAAAAAACACTTCAGATAACCAACTTATAACAAAAAAGTCTGTGCTCACAGCTCTGGAGGTTGCAGTCCACGGTCAGTGGGACCTGTTGCTCTGGGCCTGTGGCGAGGTAGCATATGATGGTAGGAGCTCCTGGTGAAGTGCAGCCACTCAGCTCACTGCCAGGGAGCAAGAGAGAGAGAGAGGACGGGCCCACGCTCACACAATCCCCTTCAAGGGCACAGGCTCAATAACCGAGAGACCTCCTATAACCAAAATTTGGTACTTGCCCTAATTTTCCAAACCAAATAATTGCAACAAGCCTTTGGGAAGCAGGAAAGCTACATTTTATTGATATCCTAGCAAACCATAGAAATTAGTGAACTTACGTTCACGACCAAAAAAAAAAAAAAAGTCTCTGAATCCCCTGAATAGAGAAGAAAATGTCCGTGTTAGACCTAGCTCTTTGGGGTCGCACAGGTGAGCTTATCAGGAGGACACACTTCATGTCCTGTTGCAGGAACTCGTTTGAACAGAAAGCACCTACCAGGGTGTTGAATGCGTGGAAACCACTGGCTCACAAGGTTGGGTTAGAACATGTGTGGCCAGCATCCACTTCCACCAACTCACCGTTCACTTGGCTCAGCTAGAAGGCATTCTGGCAACTTCTCTCCTTATTCCCAGCTCACTTGGAAGCATAGGTTCCTGAAATGCTCAAGGACTCTAGTCCTCAGCAGAGCATCCAGTAAGTTACTTGTGTGTAGTCAGTCAACACACAGAGTCCTGGGAGCTGGCCCAGGGGCTGTCCCTTGGGCCATAGCCCTAAGCAATGTCCCAGTTCCCTGTGGAGTTGGATGGTGATCTTAGCACCTCTGGTCCTAGATCCTCCCATTTATAAAAGAGACTGTAAACCAGATAATCACTAACATCTCTGGTGGTTTCACTGAACTATGGTTCTAGAAAAAAAATAATGTAAGTGATGCAGAATATTTACTAGAAAATATGGTGTGCACTTTCCTTTTGAAGTGTCCTGTCCTGTTTACTCTGGTCCAAATGCATGTGCACCTGGCCTTTAAAGTGTCATTGCTGGGTTCTGACTCTGCTGTGCCATGTATCAGCTGGGTCATTGATGGCAAGTCACCTCCATGCTTATGCCCCATGTGCCCCTCACTGTAAACTGAGGCCACTCCTCAGATCTGTCTCCTGTGGCAGCCAGGAGGCAATAGACACCATCTGTGGCCATTATGGTTTATTTGCCGCCACCTCCAACTGAGCAAGGGATGATCTCAGACCAGAAACATCCTCATCGTCCACGGTGTCTGGGGTTCCTCCTGTTTAGCCGGTGAGGAGTCCCCCTGGCTCGCGACACCCCTCCACGGCTCGCATCCCGGGCACAAATCGCAACCAGATCACTGGCGCACACAGCGGTTCCCTTTGATCAAGGTCACTTGCAATTATTGTACTGTCTTGACAGTTTGAAAGCTAACTACCAAACCAGAGAGCAGTTCTGGGATTAATGGGAAGTAAGAAGTTCTGTCAGCTTGGGAGAGGGTGATGATTTATGAACGCGGAGCTGTTCAAAGGCACACGCTTGAGGTGCCTCTTTAAGAAGGGTCCTCAGAAAACTGTTGGTGACCAGGTAGAGAGATCGCTTTAATCACTAGCAAGTTCTTGTTGCTGGGCTCGGTTCAGCTGTGATTTTTTATTGATGGTTGAAGGAGAGCCCTGCAGGAGAAGGAAAGATTGGGGAGACTCATATTGTGATCTTGAATGTATATGTTGCTCACGAGGTTTGTTCCCATCCCTGTTCGATAGCAAAGGAGCGGAGCTTGGGAGATGGATTCCTCAGAACCATGTCCCTCCATTGACACAGGGGATAAGTGGCCCCAGGCAAGCCTCAGTGTCCCTTCTGGAGCCTCCCTGTTACCTCTGCTTAGGCGGAGGCCAGCTGGGATGGGTGACATCAGACATCACAGTGGGCAGGGCACCGGCGCTGAACTTGGTAGAGTTCACAGAACATCAGTGTGAGTGTGTGCACGGGCGGGTGTGAGTGGACTGTGTGCTATGTGTGTAGACACGTGCATGTGGTGGTATCCCAGGAGGCCCACCCTTCATTATACCTTCTGCCCACCTGTGCTGCACAAGGGTACAGGCCCTGCAGTCAGGATGGACGCGCGTACGCATGAGGCCAACCTCTACCTGCGATAATCCATCAATTGATGGGACTTCTCTGTTCTTATTTTATCCCAAAGGCCCCTCTCACATGGATGGGCACCTGACACCTCTCAGCACCCAGCCCCCCCCATCCTCCATCTCTCTTTAATTTGCAGTCAAGGGTCAGTCCTCACATCCTGTTGGACAGTAACATAAAGAGTCCTTGTCCTAACTTTCCTCCTTTCTCTTCTTTTTTTTTTTTGGTGGTACTGGGAATTGAATCTAGGGGTGTTCTACCTCTGAGCTACACCCCCAGCTTTTGTTTTTATGATTGTTTTTGGAACAGAGTCTCATTAGGTTGCTGAGGCTGTCCTTGAACCTTTGATCCTCCTGTCTCAAGTACTGGGATTACAGGCGTGTGCCACCATGCCCAGCCTCTCTCTCTCTCTCTCTTTTTTCCTTCCTTCCTTCCTTCCTTAAAAAGTTTTATAGATTCACTGTAATCATATACCAATATGAGGCTCAGAGTGATAAAATATCCATGTACACAGCACTTTCCTCCGGGTCCCATCCTGCTCCCTCCCCCTCTGGTGCATAAAACTGAAATTGGTATTAATAACTTCACATATGAACATGACATTATTTGAACTATTTCCTTCATAAGTCTCCCCTTTCACCTCCCCCACCCCAAGCTCCTGTCCACACTCCTACCACTCTCCTATCTCTCCTTATTTATCTAAAGTCTCTGTTTTCTATCTAGCTTCCACATATGAGTGAAAACTCAGGAAATAAAGTTGAGAATTAATTACTGGGATTAAAAAGCTTCTGTGCCACAAAGGAAATCATCAAGAGTCTAAAGAGAAGAGAGATGTGGTGCTGCAAGCCTATAATCCCAAACTTGGGAGGCTGAGGCAGGAGGATCTATCGCAGGTTCCAGGGCAGCGTAAGCAATTTAGCGAGGCCCTCGGCAATTTAATGAGACCCTGTTTCAAAATAAAAAATAAAATGGGGCTGGGGATGTAGCTCAGGGACAAAACATACCTGGGTTCAATCCCAAGTACCAGAAAAAAAAGAGTCTAAAGAGAGAACCTATAGAATGGGAGAAAATTAGTACTCTAATAGAGGACTAATATCTAGATTATACAAAGAGCTAAACACTAAAATAACAAATAACACAATAAAAAAAAACCTGACCCTTGAACTGAATAGACGTGACTTTTCTCTGAGCCCTCCGATGTCTTACCTGCCAGCATCTATTCTCTGCTGCCATTTCTGGGCTCCCCTTCCCACTTGGGTCTTGGGTTTTGTCCCTCCTAGAGAAAAGAATCCTCAAGCAGTAGACCACAATCCCCCAGTGCTCTGGGAGGTTCAGAGCTCCCTGATGGTGGAACCTTGGATGAGGAGCAGAAGCTGCCTTATCACCTATCTTCCCAAGCACTGGAAGTAACGTTGTGCAACCCTCAATACTCCAGAATTATCATACCCAGCAAGAGTGTCTTGTTTTAATCATCAATTGATGTTTAATGGACAAATTTATTGTTTTATAAACTACCAGGAATGCTCAATAGAAAAAGGATGGAAACTGGGTGAAGTGGACAGATATGTAGGGGTGGGGACAAGCTTTGCCTCCTGGCTTAGGGGAGTGACTAAGTCACTTCAAAGTGACTCTGAATTGCCAGGGAGGGAAGGCCTCTGGACTAGAATGTGATTCAAAGGCTGTGGGCATGGACTGGAGCAGGCGTCCCATGCTGTTGTAAAGCAACATCAGCATCCCAGAGGGAAGCTGTCAAGGCCCTGAGCTCTAACACTGTGCCTACTCCCATCCTCCTTTCAGTAATAATCCACTCTTCCCATTCCTAGTGACCTATTTCTAGGTAATTGTGCCATGCATCTCTCATGCTTCCCAGGGGTTCATAGTCCTGGCCAGTGTTGTGTAAGACCCAGGCTGCAGACAGTGAGAATTGGAAAACATCTTCCGTACATCTAAATTTGACTTGTCATGGGGTTTACTCATTATACCATGGTAACCAGTCCAAGAACAGGTAGGGTATTTATTTTTAAAGAAACTTGCCTAGATGTAAAATTTTCAAGTTAGGAAACCATGATTCTAGGAAAAAGTGTAATTGCAGTTTATCATTCACCTGGCGAAATCAAAGAATGAAGAGTATCCCGTACCCTTGGTGAAATGATTAGCCGATCCAGAAGCCTCCAGCATTCCTGCCCATGCACATGTCCATGACACAGTATCTACTGATGAAAACAACATACAAACCAAACAAGGTGCCGGCCACAGAGCCTGCCCACCCAGCCTCCGGCAGCGGGTCACCTGGAACCGCTCCCCCTTCCTTGTTCTGTCCTGTTTGCTTTGTGGCTTCCGTCACGGCACCGTTTGGGGCTAATGTGTGGGGTTTGACTGACGTCTGGAACCAGCTGCTAAGGGGAGAGTTTATTGTAACAGAGACGGGATTGAGAGAGGTTACTCCTTGCTTCACTTCCTAGTGTCAAAAAAATTTGCTCGATTTTGATACTTGCCTTTGTTCCCTCCATTGGGGAATTAAAGTCTATGATAAACAGACATTACGACTTGTTTCGGGAAGTGAGTGGCTTTGGCTTTGATGGATGCCCCTGGCTCGCTCTAGGCTGCTATTCGGTAATTGCTGCCACCAGGCGCAGCGCAGACCCACCTGCCTTCTGCCCGCCTTTTGGACAAGGTGTCCTCTTCAGAGTCCTCCTGCTCCCCCCTGGGCTGATGCTAATCACTCCCTCGCCATGTCCTCGGGCTAGCTTTCTTGGCACTAACCTCCATCTTGTAGCACCCAGGTGCTTAGGTAGCGCTCTGCTCCCTCCTGGGCGATTCCGTCACCTTCCCTGCTCCGCGGGGCTGGAGGAGATAATCACAGGATGCGCTCGAAGCCGCGTCCGTCCCAGTGAGCCTTCCTCACCAGCCAAAGGGATGCAGAACATAATTTAGACTCTTTTAGGGTAAAAAAAAATCTAGGCAATTGTAAGCAGATAAATCTACCTTCTCAGATGCTGTCTAAAGCTCATTTTACTGGGAATTTGTATCTGAGCCCCCTCTCTACCATTTGGAACAAGGCATTCTGTAAGAAAGAAGGGATTTGTGCCTCTGCAGGCTGCCCGGCGGACATTCCATTTCATAGTTGCTGAGCGTGTGTGTAGAAGACCTCCCTCCAACAGGTTTCCAGTTTGAACTCTGTCTTATAGGTACCTAAAGACAAACCAAGTGCCTCTGGATGCAGCCTTTAGGAAAGAGATGTTCCTTCCATTGACCACAGGGGGACAGTCACTTAAAATATTCAATAATATATCAGACTTGTTTGTAGTAATCAGATGTAGAAAACTCTCACATTGTCTAATCTTTTAAAACTGGTACAGGAACTGTGGTACATTTGACACATCTCATTGGAGCTGCGAAGGAAGACAGTGAGGATAAAGAGAAAAACACAAGATATATTTTCACCACTCATGGATTCCACCACACGACCCAGCACGGCACACATTCGTCCTAGCACAAAGAGGTCCTGTTTGAATTATTTAAACCCAAGAGAAAAAATATGAACTATCATTTGGTTGTAAAGTTGCAACAATCATATCCAGGTTTAAGTAACTCTAGCTCAAATTGTCACTTAAGTTTGAATAAATCTAAAATAATTTGTACGTGTGTGTTGCATATGGCACTGAGCACGTGTTGAAAAGTACGCAAAGAATGTGATGAGATGGATATTAATATATATTCCTACGTTCGAACACACAGGCCATGTTCTCTATTCAATAATTCTATAGCTTTATAACTGATAGAACTGTCACCAATGTATTTTGGAGCAGTGGGACTTCTGGATCCACGTGGCACCTCTGCAGAACATGAGGCACAGTGGCCTGAGTTCTCAGAGCCGTTCCCATGGCTGCTTGCTCAACGGGCCTCTTAGCAGCTCATTCTTCCAGCCTGTTGATTTAAATACCTTGAACTTTTAAACTGAAACCCAGGAAAATCTCATGAGGGTAAAGGGAGCCCAAGATGTATCAGTTAATCAAACTGTATGTCTTCCTTTTTCTTTTCCGGTATTTACCAAATGGGAACCTCAGTGGTAAAACCAAGGAAACACTGTAGGTGGCACGAACTCCAGTGTGTATCTGCAAAGAGGAAATGGGTCTTTACTAACTCAAACTTTCAGGAAGACTCACCTCCCCCTCGTCTTTTGTCTAGATCTGTCTTCGCACGTCTTCTCTGAAATGCATCAATCCGTCGTCTTCTTACTCACATTGAAACTTTATTTCTGTATAGCTCACACATATACTACCCTTTCACACCTGCATGTGATTTGTGTCTTCGTATTCATAAGTACTCTTAACGCATTAGAGCATAACTTTCCATAACGTATAGCTCCTCCGTAGTTATACACTGCCCAGTCTGATTTTTATTACCAGCCGAGTAATTCAAGTTGCAAGTTTCAATGTGACTCTCTGTAGGCTTGGAGAACTTGTTGTTGTTATTGCTCAAACACTCGACAAAATACTTATCATATTTGGTAGTTTAGTTCTGAAAAATTAAAAGCTGCATCTTGACATTAAAAGTTTGTTCAAATTGAAGAGCCAGTTTCCTGAGCCAATTCGCTTGGCCTCTCTAGAGTGATTACAGTTCCTGATGGTTCCCTCTTTCTCCTGTTGTGACCCATTATGCCCCCACATCCAATCCCTCCCCACCCCAGTCATGGCCCTTGCTCTGAGCACTCAGTGTGACGCTCTTGAGGTCTGGTGTTTGGGCTTGAAGCCTTGGGAGTGGATGTACTCATCACCAAAGCTCAATCTACACGACCAAGCCCTGCGCCTGCGGTGCCTGACATAAGTCCGATACCTCCTTCCAGTTAGGCTGTTTCAGGTTGGCTCCAGAGTCTTGTGAGCATGTTACATTTATTTATTTTTTCTTTTGAACAGGCTCATTTTCGTTTGACTGTCTTGGTTTGGTTTTGACCTGGGCCCTTGCATTTGTTTTCAAAAGGTCTTGAATTTTCTTTATTAGAGAATGATATTTGGGAAACAAGACCTGGGTGTTGGGTGTGCTCCTTCCAGTGAGATATTGCCAGCTCCACAACACCTTGATATATACCGCCCCACATGTACACACTTGGCTGTGGCTGTTTCTGCACCTGTGCGTGTGTGTGTGTGTGTGTGTGTGTGTGTGTGTGTGTGTGTACTTCAGCATGAGTTTATAAGGATGCCTTCATCCACACAAGCAGCATCTGGAAGTAGCTTTTTAAATTGCAACCGTTCCATTTTGCCTTGAGGCTTCTTCACTAAAGTAAGACGTGCACACACCTAGCGGTGAGTCAGCCAGGCAGCTCGATTAGCATTTCCATCCATCTGAGCATGCGCAAGAACCTTGACCCGGTGCAGTGTGGATGCCAAGCGCAGCAGGTCTAGACCCAGTAGAAGTTCTCTGGATTCGGTGGGGAATCTGATCAATGTGGGTTTTCACTTGCTGTGGAGTAAGCCCCGCCCAAGGAGCAACTGTAACACCAGATTGCTATAGCGTTTCCCCAGGCTTTATCAGGCCCTCCCGCCTTTGCTGTCCTTCCTGACCCTGCTTTTAGTCAGTGATAACAATGCATATGATTTATCCACACAAATACTGCTTGGGGAGAAATCATTTGTATGGGGTCTCAGTGACCGACCGCTTATGAAAGCTGTCAGTAGATCTGTAAATGTTTCATAGTTTATCGTCTGCAGGAATTTCGTATATGACCTGCTTTGTATATTATTATTTTGAGAAAAAAGACAGCGTTCCTCTGTTATAATGTCTGTAGGGGCCAGGCATGGTGGTGCACACCTGTCATCCCCGTACTTAGGAGACTGAGACAGGAGGATTGCAGGTTAGAAGCCTGCAATCTCAAGCAATCTAAGCCAGTCTCAGCAATTTAGTGAGATCCTGTCTCAAAATAAAAATGGCTGGGGGTGTACTTCAGAGGTAGAATGGACCTGGTTCAATCCCCGGTGCCAATGATGATAATGTCCTTAGAGTGAGAGCCAGAGGAAAATGGGGACCAGGGACCAGGAGGGGGCTGCCGTTCCTGGAGGGCCCAGTGTCCAGTGGTAGGTGTACAGCAAGGATGAGCAGCTCCATGGATTTCCGTGGAGCTGACCTTCCTGTGCCCTTCCACATCCTCCAGCTGCGTGACCCTGGGTAAGCAGGTGAATCGTGGCACTCTTCAGAGTTAAAATTCAGAGCTGGGCCACATCGCCCCTCGAGAGCCCGTGTTCTCTGAGTTCCAGAGCTTCTTGGGGTTCGGAAGTGGTGGACACAGAATTCTATCCACGCGGCTCTTGACAGAACCTGCTCAGGTCTGCTTTCACCAGGACTGCTTGACTTTTGAACTTTTTTCTGTTGCAAAGGTGGCGCAATGATGGTTTTCCTTGATTTTACTCCTAGTTTTCTTTTCTTTTTAATACACAATCCAAGTGTCCTGCGATTTCCTGATTCTGCCTCACTTTATCTGCTGCAAGCATTGTCGTAACCTCTAAGGGTCTTTGCCCAGACGCCTCCTCTGTGACTGTAAATATTTGTCAAAGGCTGTCCTCACCTCCTCTGCTTCCCAGGAGCAGGAGTTCTAGCCACTTGCTGGTGTCCTTTGTAGGCGTCATTCTTGTCTGATTGCTCCCAAACATCTGACAGTTCTCTCCCTCCCTCCGCCTCTGCCTCTCTTTTATA
The DNA here is from genome assembly GCA_004027185.1 of Glis glis. Lineage (NCBI taxonomy): Eukaryota > Metazoa > Chordata > Mammalia > Rodentia > Gliridae > Glis > Glis glis. Next base: position 89,373 of record PVJS01000273.1, read on the forward strand.
AAGGATTGAGTTGTGTTTTATCGTCTAATCCTTTCAAAATACTGTGTACCTTTCTAAATGATGGCAACCCTGACAAGCCACAGGAGATGGGAACACTGGAAACCACATCAGAAGGATCTGCTAAATCTGTTGTGACAACAGTGAAGGAATGCTAGGACTTGCTTCATTTAGGGCTGAAAGCACCTTTGTTATGTTTCTGCTGGAAAAGAAAGAGGGCGGAGGCCTGGGAGTGTTTAGCCTGTCCCCTCCACCTGTCAATCACAGGAGCACAGAAGGAAAGGCGCAAGATTCAGGCAAGATCCAAAGGGAGAGGCATAAATAAAGGAAGCATTTGCATAGTTCTAAATATCAAAACAGCTCTGTATCATACACCCAGATGATTACAGCTGGAAAAGGTGACTAATTTGTGCCTGGAGGAATGTAGTAAGGTCACCAAAATTGGATTCCTGGCTTCCATCTTGGCTGAAGAGATTATTTTTTTTTTTAATATGGAATGTTCTTTAAAGAAAGGATATATTCAGGGTTTTTTTCCTCGCTTGCTTCGTAAGGTGCTCATTTGCATCCGCTTGTCAAGAGTTATGACATTTAATGTTATTAATGTCACTTCCATTGTCCCCCTGGATCTCAGCAGCCTTCACCTACAAAATGTAAGTGTTTCTGATTACATGGCCATAACTGGAGACTCCAAGGAGGGGCAGGAAGAAACACGGGTGTCGGAGCTGCGGGCAGGGCAACTCCGGGCTCAGTGTCATTCACTGCCAGGAGCTTGAAGCACATCCACTCAGATGTCAGAAGGGTTAGGCACATGCATGCTCACCCAGGAAAACACACACCACACACACACACACACACACACACACACACAGTTATTTTTATTCTAGGAATCCAGTGCAATTTAACAAACATTATGAGCCAATACTTTTGAAGAAATTATGTCCAAATTGAAAAAAGAAGATAAATTTATTTCAAGGAATAAGCAGTTAGGACAAAGAGGACCAGAAATCTGAAGATAAGAAGGATAAATTTTGAAGGCAGTCAGGACCACCATTTTCTACCATTCACAGCAAGGATTTTCTTGAATTCTTAAATGGCATTTATGTGCTTATTCACAAATTTATTAATTGACATATGAAATAACATTGTAACATGATTGAATCTTTAACAGTGATGGTTTCTGTTTTTTAACTTAGAAAATACAAATAATTTTTAAAATAATTCTATTTTGTATTTGAATGATCTTAAGTGCCCCTCAAACTGGGGTAATACCAAATCTTTTAAAGTCATATTTAATTAGACCTAAAATTCTATTACAAACTAAAAATATTTTATATGCAATTTTTATTTTTATCATAATTTCAAAAATAAATTAAAAGTAAATAATACAATTTCCTCAATTCCACAATCGGTAATTTGCCATATTTTTATTCTTAGCTTTTTAATTTTTAAAAATTTTTGTCTCTATCTCTAAATTTAGATAGATAAGAAAGAAGTGAATTAATGGAATTACTATCATAAACAATATGTACATGTGAAAATATACCAACATCATTCTTGGTACTTCATACAGGTGGGGGGAGGTGGGGGGGCACCAAGAGCTGTGTGCATATATGTTAACATCAAATAGATATTCATTGCAATGTAAGACTCCAATGCACCAATAAAAGCACGTTAAAAAAATTTTAAGATAAGGGTTAGAAGACAAAATAGAATAACTAAAAAGTAAAATAAAAAGTGTAAATACTTAAAAAATAGTTATTCCTAAAAAAATTTAGATAGATAAATAGATAGTAGATATAAAGAGATATATGTTAGACAGAGAGATAGACAGATCGATAGTTAAATATTTTGCCAAAACACATAGACCCCCATGTACCCAATATGCCCATTATCATACCAGATGAAATCAACAATAATTATATAATATCACTTTGATTCAGACTTTTTGCAAATTTTCTTGTTTTTTTCCCCCCAGAATATTTTAGAACTGGTTTTTATCAAACTCAGATTCATGCCTGTGCCTTGTGTGGCTATGTCTCCTATAAGCTTTTATAATTTCAGAATAGCACCAACCCCCTCAAAGTGGTTTTAACGTTTTTACCGTGACATCGAGTTTTTGAAGTGACCGTGGCAATCTCCTTCTAGTGCCTCATATGCTGGACCTGCCTGATTGTTTTTTCTTACCGTTGAACTTGTTTCTCTAGCTAATATTCCTACCACCTGAAGGTGAGGTTTATATTCGCAGTGGCTATTTTTAGCAGGAAGAGTCCCGTGTGACGCCGGGACCTGACATTTCAGCACATCAGGAGATGCCTGTGTCAGGTGACCGTGTTATTAGGGAAGCTAAATTTAATCGCTTGGTTAAGGAGGTGACAACCTTTCATCTACAGTACTTACCACCCACCGGTGATCCTATCTGCACCAACATTTGACTGAAGGGTTACAAAATCATTTTAAAACATACCATGGCTTTTACATTTATTAATTGGCACTGTTATAGAAAGAACATCTTTACCTCATCAACTGGGGTCATCTGTACCCCACCTAACACTTTTGAGGAAGGAATTAACCCCTTCCACTAAAAATCCACTCTTCAGACAATGAGTTGATGTAATGCTCCCTGCAATAATGGATTAATGAGTTTGCGTTCCTTCCCCATGTCTACTTGAGGGATTATCAAATCTTTATTTGTCAATATTATGTTCAATCACAGTGCTCGTTTTTGGTTGACAGTAGTGCATCTGGACAGTGAAAACCACTCCATTACACTCTGTGCCTTTTGCACAACTCCTGCCCCACCTAGCTTTGAACATCTTGAGCTTTCTCTGCTGCACCATTAAAATTGTTCTTTGGCTGAGGAATGTGGGTCCTTCCTAGAGTGACTAGCATTAAAGACAGATGCTCATTGCTGCCTGTGCTTCTAGGATGTGTCATGGAATGAAAAGTGCACTTTTTCATATTTAACTATCTTTATGGTTTGGGCTTAGAATGTCCCCCCAAAGCTCATGTGTTGAAAGCAGGTCCCTAGTGGAGAAAGGTTCAGAGGTGGGACATGGCTGTAGGAGGTGGGTCACTGGGGGCATGGTCTTAGGGACTACACATGCTCCTTGTCCCTTCCTCTCAAGATCTCTGCTTCCACCTACCATGACTGAGAGTGCCTTTTTTCCTCCACACACCTGACCATCATGATTTCTGCCTTGGAGCTGGCTGACCATGGACTGAACAACTTAAACTGTGAACCAAATAAACTTTTCCTCCTCTAAGTTGTGCTTGTCAGGTGTTTTGTTACAGTGACAGAAAAGCTGACTAAAACAACTATAAAGCCATGCTTACAAACAAAATTTAACATTAGAATCCATTCGTCTTCCCTGATTCTTCATTTGTAGCTATTTTCTCTTATATTGATATTCTTGTTCATAATATCATCATGTTTACTTGTTTGTCTCTCTTACAACTTACAGAGAACAGTCAAAATTATGCTGGCATTATCATCATTAAAATAGAACTACTGAATGAGGTTTAAGATTTATTTGTTACACCTTTGTTCTTTAAACCATATCTCATTAAGCATGTACTATCAAAATGGTGTGTTAAAATAACTTGAGTTACTTATTTGTACAATCATGTAAACCATCTAATAAAATTAGGCTTGTTTTCTTAAAATGTTTCTTTTTAAAATTTTATTTCATCTATTAACATGAATCATTGACATGATTCAAATTTCAAAAATGTGTTAAAATTATATGTACAGAAGTATAATATCTATCCCTATTTACCCAACTCTGTCTATTATTAACCATTTCAATTTGCATTGAGTTTTTACTTCCACTGTTTCTTTTTACAAAAACAAATAATCATATTTATTACTCTCTTACCCTTCTTCTTACAGAAAATGTATCATGATAAATATTTTGTTGTGTAACTTGCTTTATTTTTTACCTATGCCATGTCCCTCATTTTTTACACTGAAATACTATTCTATTGAGCGAAATACATTTTGTCTTGACAAATAGTCCCTGCTTCGTGTTCTCTTCTTTTCTCAGTTTCACATTTGTGGTCAAAATTCTTAAGATAACTTGATTTTCTATCCTTAAATGTGATGTGGACTTTATATTGAATAATTTTTAAGGTTTAACATTTTTATTACAATATGTTTTAAAATTAACTATCTGAGTCAAAATTTCCAGGAACATGATGGGCTCCTTTCAATATGCAAATTCATGTTTCTTTTAATTCAAGGACGTGTATTTGTTACAATATTAAATATTAAATCTTTTCCAATGTTTTGTTTTTCTTCAAACAAATAGAGGGTCTGGAGATGGGGAGGGGAAGGGCTGTAATTATACTTCTGTTGGACTCTCCTTGCATATCTTCCACATCTATTACTTTCTGATTATCTAAATAACATTCTTAATAACATTTATTATCTTAGCTGTTGAATTGCATCTTTTCTTTACAGTTTTCATTTTTTGAAGTACTAGGGATTTAACTCCAGGCCTCCCACATGCTAGGCAAATGCTCTAACATTGAGCTGCATCCCAGCCTTTTTTAAAAGTTTTATTTTAAGGTAGAGTCTTGCTAAGTTGCCCAGGTTGGCCTACAACTTGTGATTCTCACATCTCGGCTTCCCAAATTACATCTTCCCAAATTACATCTTCTAGTTCTAATGCAATTTTTCTAGTTATGCACATGCTCCCTCGGGCATCTTCTTTCTGACTTACATTTCTGTCTTTCTCCCACTTTGTGGTGAGAGTGATGGGCTTCTACTTTGCCTTTCCCTTTTCTTTCGTCTGACACTATCATAAGTGTTCTGAGTTCTGCTTTGTGATAGCTCTTACATCTTCATTTACATGAATAGTCACTGCATTTAAAGAACTGATTGTTCTATTGTTAAAGTTTCCTCTGTCCCATGGCTGTTTGGGTTGTGTGTGTGTGTGTGTGTGTGTGTGTGTGTACCCGTACATGCATGTGTGTGAAATGTCATATTCTGCAATTTTGAGTCTCTTTTTGGACTCTTTTTCTTTGTTTTGCTTTTTGTTCTTGAACACCCTCTTCTCTTGCTGGGATGCAGTTAAGTTATAAAATTAATAAGGGTTTGGATTACCTTAGTGGTAGAGTACATTCTTAACATGACAGAAATCCTTGACTCAATCCCCAACAACACAAAAATAAAATAAATCATAAAATGAGCAGATTGGTTTGTATCTTCCTCCTTTTGGCTTTTGGTCATTGCTTAAGCTACCTTATTGTTTCTCTTTATCACCATTTTAAGGGCAACTCATACGATTTGAAACATCATTTTATATGCTGTTAAAAATAACAGATCAGAAGGTATGAAAGTCTTCAATGTAAGTGCTTAAAAGTATACCATCGAAATGTTATTTTGCTCTTTATACTTTACTGGTGCATTATAATTATTCATTTAATGAGGTTCAAAGTGATACAACCATACATGTACACAGTTCTTGGTGTATTTCCTGAATCCCATCCCAGCCCCTCTTCCCTCCTCAGATATCTTCACAGAACCTGGCGTGGTGGCCCACACCTATAATCTCAGTACTTGGCAGGCTGAGACAGGAGAATCACAGATTCCGGGACAGCCTCAGCAAGTAGTGAGACTCTTATCACCCTACCAAGACCCTGTTTCAAAACAAAAAATAAAATAGGGCTGGGGGTATAGCTCAGAAGAAGAATGTCCCAGGGTTCAATCCCCAGTGCCACACATACACACACACACACACACACACACACACACACACATCTTCATATATGAACATAGTATTAATTGAACTGTTCTCTTCCTCAATTTTAAATTGAATAGACAGCATAGACAAAATAGATAGGTGAAAAATGAATCTTAACAAGTCCTTTAATGAGGTGGTATAGTAATACTGAGAGGACAAAGGTAAGACACTGTGAACTAAGAGCTATGACAATATTATAGTAGAATGATAAATAACTTTAAACATGTAAGGTTTTGAGAATACGTTTAAAATAGAAATTAGATACATAGTCTTCACTTTAGATTATGTTTTTAATTCATTTTTGAGAAAAATTTGAAATCTAATAAATGAACTAAACATCCATCTTCAAATATACAAAAGAAATAATAAAACAAGTAAAAGCATTAGAAATTTGAGGACTCTAAGAAACCTTAAGAAAATCAGAATAAAAAAGATTAAAATTAAAGAAATATTTTTATATGAGTAGTGCTACTAATTAAGAAAGTAATGAATGAAAATTAAACATAAAGCTTTATAAAACAATGATTAGAGATGTACCATGGATGAAAGAGTTTGGTCCTAAAAAAGCAAAAATAAATAAATATTGATTTAATCCTTCTTTCAGAAATCCCCCCAAACTATCCAGAATAAAGGGAAGAACTACAAATAAGAACAAATAAAAATAGACAATCAAAATGGACTGGGCATGTTGATGTGTTCATTTCATCTTCTGTTTAAGAGTTTCCTTCACCTGCAGGTGAGACTGCACAAGAGGATCGTGCCGGTCATGATAAACCAATATTAAATGTCCATATAAGCCTTATCTTTTTCATTGCAAAATTTCAAAATAACTTTATAATTGTTTGTCCTGTTTAGGCCTTTGGTTATTTTATACATTGCACCCGAGAGCAGAATCACTCATTCAGCAGGTATTTTGTGTCCCTCGCTGTTGTTCAAGGCACCAGATGTTCCGTGCCAACTTAGGCAAGGTTTCTATTGCCATAAAGTTCACATTCCAGCTTTAAGAGCCAAATAATAAAAATAAAAGTATTCAAACTTTCAAGCAGTCAGTGCTATGGAGGAAACAGAGGCAGGGGATGGATGTGAATATGGGTGGGTGCTAACTTTGAGGAGGTGAGAGACAGAAATGTGCAGGAATGAAGGGGCCATCTAGAGGGTGGGGAGTGAAGACAGAGGATGGGTGAGGGCTCGGATGCAGGTCCTCCTCAGGCAGGCATGCCCATTGCTCTTACCTGTGAGCAACAGGAAATTGCATATGGCTTCATCTATGAGGTATGGGACTCTGAGAGTGGAGACAGAGCTGTTGGAGTTACATGACTCATTGTTGTCAGGGATATACTCTTTGGGATTCTTTTAGATTTTACTTCATGGTCCCAACATGGCTGCTGTAGTTGCCACCATCAAAGTTGTATTCCCAGACAGGAAACAAGGAGAAATGAGCAATCAGGATGGAGTGAAATTTGTATTAGGAAAGTGAAAATTTTTCTAGGACTCTCTGACAGAATTGCCTACCATTGGCTAGAACTGTTTCACAAAGCTGTCTGCTCCTAGTAGAAAGGAAATTTGGTAATTATGAATTTTTCTTTGTTGTTTGTTTTATCTTCCTTTTTTCCTAAAGCTTACATATTTCTGATTTCGGCTCCAAAGGTGTTATGATAAGAAGACATAATGGATAATGGCTGTTGGATAGTCGCTACCATCAGCCTCTGCCATGTGAGGGTCATAAGTTTTTATTCCATCGGGCATGTGTTAGGAAGCCCTTCAATGGTTTTAACAGTGAGCAGCAGGGACATGTTTAACCCTTGCATGGACACCTGCTAAATGTACAATGAGTTGAAGGCAGATGAGAGCAGGAGACAGGACAACACCTGAGCCTTTGCTAAAGATATCCAGGCGGGACACTATGGTGGCCTAGACATTAATGAAGAGAAGTGGATGAGTACAAAAATGAGTTGGAGAAAAGCAGTACTTGCTGGGGGGATTACACTGTGGAACGAGGGAGAGAAGCACCAGGGGTGATGAATTGGAAGGAACTGGATGTTCTATTCAAGTTGCCCAGTTCCATAACGAGGCTTCCGCCATAATTCTGCTAAGAAGTACATCTTCTGTGAGATGCCCTCGTCCTCTCCTCCTTCCATGGGCACCTTCTTGGCACCTCTGAGGGATTGTAGCCACTTATTTGGGTGCAGAGAGCTTGTAAAAGCCCAAGATTCACTTCACCACCGCCATCGATAGTAATGGCAATAATTCTTTAGACATTAGAGTGCCATCATTTGAAATCAATAGTCACAGCTCGCAGGTGACATGGGGATGCAGAAGGGCCGTCGCACAGGCTCGCCGTCCGCAGGGCAGGAGTTTCCACTCAGCAGGTTGTTTCGCTTGGTAAGGCCAAAGACTAGCCCATGACAACTAGACACAGCACATCTCTTCGAAATGGACACATTTTTTGTTAAAAAAGACGTTAATGGGACAATTGGTGAAACCAAGATGGAGTGTGAGGGTTATAAGTTAGCAAGACATCAGTGTTGACTTCCTGATTTTGAGGGTCCCATTTCTGTTATGCAGGATAGAGTCCTTTTTGTAGAAAATGTACAAAGTGTTGTGTGCATGTATGTTCCTATCACTCTGTACCTCAGCACGATGGATAATTATAATGCACCAATAAAAGTATAAAAAAGAAAATGCACAACGAAATATTCAAGTGTGACAGGGTATCAGGTCAATAAGTTCCTTTCAAATATTTGGCAAAAAAAATATTTGAACCATGCTTCTAACATTTTTTTTTTTGCAGTACTGGGGATTGAACCCAGGGTCATTCTACCTTTGAGCTATACCCTCAGCCCTATTTTTTGTTCTTTATTTTGAAACAGGGTCTCACTAAGTAGACTAGCCACAGGTCATCCGGTCTCAGCCTCCCAAGTATTGGGATTACAAGAGTGTGCCACCATGCCTGGCTCTGCTTCTAACATTTTTTAAGGTTTGTAATTGTTTTAAAACTAAAAGGAAAAAGTGGTAGCCTATTTGCCTAGGAATTTAAAGATCTTTTCTTTTCCTACTTGCCTTACCAGAATGTTCCAGCACATGAGGGGGGATGAGCTACTATTTTAACTTGCTCATAGTAAACAGATAACATGTCCGCATAAATTCAGTCATCAGTGTAACCACTTATCACATTTTTACAACGCCCTATGTTTCTCAATAAAATACTGAGTGGGATTAGATGCCAACCTACTGTAAAGTCAACTTTTATTTCCTCAGTTCTAAACATGTTCTAGAACCACAGGTTCAGAGATCACTAGCTGCTCATAGTTGCATTGTTTCCAGCCCAGACAGGATTCTGTGCATCTCTAGGGGGTGAGAGAGCTGTCTTTCCCCCGGGAAGGTGAGGGATGAGTTCGCCTTACATTTTACTAATTGTCCGGTGCAAGAAAAGGCTGGAAATGTCCAGATGGAAGGACTGCCTGCAGCTCACCTGCTGTGACAGCATCCTTGGAGCGACTCATTTGAGTAGCTGTTTACTGTTGCTACCTGAAAGAACTTTCTGGAAGAATGCAAAGCACATAATTACCAGCCTTTAGTGCAAACCCTTTTGGAGACATTCTCAGTTAAACCCACTCTTTAGAGGTAAATAGAAAGGGGGCTTGTAATTAGATGAGCTGCTCTTTAGACATGAACCGACATAGATAATGCTAGATAATTAGTAGATAATTTTCTAGGTATTCCTGGCACTGAAGGCTAAAAGCAAAATTAAGTCAGGAAAAGCATTGTGAGAATTGCCCGTGGCCAGTGCGTTGTCAGTGTTAATTGAGAAGAGAGAGGAGGCTGTACTCTGAAATCTGAATTACTTTTTCTCCATTGTCCAGTTAATCCTGCAGCCTGACAATGGCCGGTAGCACAGATAATTTGGTAATTGAAAGGCAGCGTGGGCTGCGAGTTATTTATTGGAAACAGTTTTAGCTTTAATCACGGGTTGGAATAATATTTGAACAGTCACAGGGAAAACATTTAGTCTGCTTTTCAGCAATCATACATGTGTTTTATAATTTTTCAGTAGAACACTTCATTTAGGGAACTGCTAATTGGGACATTCACGTCCAGGTTCTGCGGTGGCGCCCTATGATTTGGACATCTCTTGCGGGTCTCTTTTCAGGACTTAATAATGCAACTTCAACATTTCCTCAAAAATGACTCCGATGAGACCACTTAATTATACATCTGCAATTTTTTAAAAATGCGTTAAGACAGAAATAGGTCAAGTATAGGGAAATTAAAAGAAAAATAAATCCATGAGAGACAATCTGAGAAAAAGCTTGTGATTTTCATTTACTGCGATTTCTTAGCGTAGTTTCACCTGCTTGGTGGCAGTGGCAGGACTCTGGTGGCCACTGAAGAATTGAGCCCACCCCAAACCCACAGCCAGGAGAAAGACAGAGGTCTTGAACAGGGACTTCATTGAACCGGAAGCCAGTCCTGGACTGTGTGCTGGCTCCAGGTCAGGATCAGCCCCTGTTCCCTGCGTGGCCAAGGGTGTATGGCTTACTTTTTATTCCTCAGTTTCCTCATCCATAAAAATAGAGTAAAAGCTAGACGCGGTGATGTGTGCCTATAGTCCCAGTACTTGGGAGGCTGGAACAGTAGAATCGCAGGTTCAAGGCCAGCCTCAGCGACTTAGAAAGACCCTCAGCAATCTAGTGAGACCCCGTTTCAAAATAAAAATTCTACTCATAGGTAGAATGCCCCTGGGTTCGAGTCCCAGTACCAAGAAAAAGAAAAAGGAGGAGGGAGAGGAAAAAATTCACATCTCCATATTGTATTACTTGCGGGCTCAAATAAGACAGTATCTTACATGTTAAAATTATAGAAAGTTGTTACGTAAATGGTGAGTGTTATTTTCACTGTTTGGATGGGTTAGGGAAGCTATGAATCTGTCTAGCCAGAGGGACTATAATAAATGCTTCAAATATTGAGAGATACACTGCCAGTTATAATTCTGAAGCATTTTCTGGTTTTCAAAGGCCCCTACTCAGGATGCACCTGTTCATACTGTCTTGCTCCTGTCTGTCCTCCTCCCATGCTCTTCGAGCCGTGGCACCTGCAGACTCCTGCTGCACGGCATTCCCTGGTCTTGCTCCTCCTGCCCCCTTCCTCATCTCTCCTCCTCCCTCTCCTTCGAAGGCCAGGAGATCGTCCTAGTTAGTTGGCCTGTATTGCAAGAGCCTTTCCTTCCAAGGGATTCTCAAACTAGTTAGTTACAAAACTCTGCTTGGTTTCTACACTAACCTTGAAGTAATTAGGTCTATTACTTTATGCTAAATTGATGTGAAATCGCATTTAATTCTAACACAATTTTAGGCACAACATGAAGACTTTTATTTTTAATGAGAATTTTCAAATAGAGTACCCCCTGCCCCCGTTTTGCCCTGGTGCCTGTTCCTCTGCACGACGTGTAAGGCTGGAGCCCAGGAGCCCCGGGGACAGCCTGAGGAACAGTGCTCTCAGCCAGCCCACCCCGAGAACCCTCACTCTAGAGGGGGGTCAGAGCACCCCACTGTGTTCTTATCACCATCATGAGTCATGGCTCTGGCCCCAGTGCAGGAGCTAACGTTTAGTGAGCCCTGAAGACAGAAGATCAGAGGCAGAACGGGATGTCTGAGTGCGTCTCTGCCCACCTTCATGTATATTGATAAGGTCAAAGTGGGATGCCTCCTCCCCCACTGGTAACAACGTCAGACGGGGAGGATTCCATACAGCAAAAGGTGGGCCCTGTCACCCCCATCCCGGAGTCCTGCCTGGCAGGAGCCTGGGAGAGCCTCAGATACTTAGGGTGTTTGGTTTGATGTAAAACGCACCCTTTGTGTTTTCATGACACTTCTGGCATTCTGAGCCCAGTTAAGCTTTGAGATTAAAATGAGTTTTCAAAACATGTTTCTCCCCCAAATCAAAATGAGATGCAGCCCTGCTGTCAAGTCTTACAGGTGAAGGGAGCCCCAGGGCTTCCTCAGAACACTGGAGGATGTCGGAGAGCCCTCCCTGGCATGAAGGTTCGGACCATTCTGCAGAGAACCAAGTCAGGTTGGAGGCCACCCATCGAGGCCGCCCATCAAGGCCACCCAGTCCCCAGCTTGTTCCAGGTCCCAGAGCTTGATCCACCTGTTCTGGTCATACACCAGGATCATTGTCTGAAGACAAAGCCTGCTTATGACTTGCCGTTTTCAGCTGTGTTCACCCTGAGGATTTAAACTGTACTCTTATTGACAGAGGAACATGCTGAGTTGGGTCCTGAGTTCCCTGCCTTCACTCCCAAGGGAAGTGGCTTGCTCATGCTGGGCAGGTGGCAGAGGACAGCTCCCTGTGGAGTGCACCATTCAGGTCCCTGAGCTATTACAGTAACTCCGGTGGACAATACTTGCTCCGTAGTCTCGCCACGGAGGGTGCTGCTTTAGGCAACACCCGAATAACTACTCCGTGGTTCCTGCCACGGAAGGTCGCTGCTCCCTGCAGCTTCCGAATAACTACTCTGTGGTTCCAGCCACGGAAGGTCGCTGCCCAGACAGCTTCCTAACAATAGTCTTCTCACATGAAACAACATGAAGTCTGATATAGTAATTTGCAAAATAATTACATTTAATATTTGGGGGATCGGGGAGGAGATAGAGATGACAAATTCTCCTCGCCTTCTATAGCCAGGGCCTTATTTTTATAGGAACTTTATAAGTTAATCAAACTTATAAAAAAACACAGAAATCAATTATCACAGGTTACGGTAAAGGTTAATCAAGCACAGAAATCAGCAAAGGTCAGTGAGGCAGGCATGTGACAAACTTAGGGGAAGGAGGGGTTAACCATTACTGGGTGGGGATGACATCAAAGACAGCACCTTAAAGATTACACCAGGTCTCTTGGAATGTGTCTGCTTGTGAACAGATCCCACCCAGCCAAATACCATGTATCCAAACTGGGCTGGTCCAAGATGATAGTCTCAGTGTGCTTCTAAGACAGGCCTCGGCCATTGACACTGAGCAATCTGTGGGACCAAAGTTCTCAGCAGCTGGAAACCCACTGGAAGGCCTCTGTCCCCAAGGATGAGCCTCTGCAGAGACTCTGCCGAACCCGCGAGGATGGGTCACTGTGGTCTTGGGTAAGAGGCCTTTGAGGACCTTCTGCCGCCCCTCTGGGTGCTGGGGTAGTGACATTCGCTGGCTTCAAGCATCAGGAGGAATACGCCGAGCTGCGGTGCGGGCTGCGCCCTCTGCCCTCAGAGGTCAGAGAAGCAGGTCTTGTGGAGAAGCTAGGTCCCGCTGCTCTGACCTTACGGGTCCTTGTTCAGAGGGACGGCTGGAACCACACCCACCTTTACATACTGTAGATGTTCACAAAGCCAAAAGGTTTCTTTCAATCTTTCTCCTCTTTGATATGTATGAATCAGTTTTCCCCTATTTTCAGAGGCAACAGCTCTTCCTTTCGGATATATGTCTGGACTTAGTAGTTTGACCTATGGACCATCCCTGCTGCATGGACTCAGCTCTCAGTACCCCTTCTGTTGGGGGGTGATTGAGGGTGACACTTGGCTCCCACCTAGAGCTGAGAATGGGTGGCTTCAACCTGAGGGTCCCCGCAGCCTGCCTGGCCTCCCACACTCTACTCCCTGTAGCAAGAGGGTGAATTGAGGGGTACAAGATGCGCCACTCAGCAGAAAGAATGTGCCCGAGCTGAAAGCTTGTCCCCATTGCGTGGCCACGTGATTGTGTTTGAGAGGTGCTGTGCCACCTGGTCCCTGGAGGAAGAAAGGATTTTAATCTTTAATCTCATGTAATCTATTTGATGCAAATTATACTCAAGGGTAAACATATGGCCTGGAAAATGATCCATAAAATTGTTGGAGTCTCAGAAGACTCTGATATATCAAAATACAGATGCTGCCCACCTTACAGTGGAGGTCTGTCCAAGTCAACCATTCATATGTTGACAATATGGAAGATGAAAATGCATGTAATGAAGTCGGGCACGGTGACGCACACCTGTCATCCCAGAACTTGGGAGGCTGAGACAGGAGGATCACAGGTTTAAGGACAGCCTCAGCAACTTAGGGAGACCCTGTTTCAAAATAAAAAAAGTATATGCACAACCAGGCAGCCAGCCGCACCCTCCCACATGCAACCAGGGCAGCCCCCGCCACCTGCGCCCCGCTTAGGCCAGCAGCACCTTCCCATGCCACCCAAGCAGCCAGACACGCCGTTCCAGGCAACAAGTCACATCATCCCATGGGACCAGGGTTCCCAGCGGAGACCCAGGCACCCTGCACCCCGCAGCCCCATGCTCCGCAGCCCTGCGCCCCATGGCCTGTGTCCTGCCTAGGCGAGCCATGCCGTCCTGTACAACCAGGCGGCCAGCTGCGCTCTCCTATGCGCAACCAGGGCGGCCCCTGCCCCCCTGCCCCGCCTAGGCCAGCAGCACCTTCCCCTGCCACCCAGCAGTCAGACATGTGGTCCTGTGCAACCAACCACGCCATCCCGCATGACCAGGGTTACCAGCCAAGACCTGGGTGCCCCCCCCGTGCCCCACCTAGGAAAGCCATGCTGAACTGCGCGACCCAGGTGTCCAGCCACGCCTTCATGCGTGACCAGGGCGGCCGACCGCGCCCCGTCTAGGCCAGCTGCGCCATCCCGTGCAACCCAGGCAGCTAGACACGTGATCCCACGTGACACAGGCGACCGGCTGTGCCATCCAGTGTGACCATGGCAAACAGCCGTGACCAGCCTAGGCTGGCTGCGACGTACCGTGCAACCCAGAGCCCGGATACCCTCTGGCGCTGCCACTTGAGACCCGCGCGACCCTCCACACAGCCTCAGAGCCAGGGCACCCACCGGCACCACCATCAAATTCCAGGAGCCCAAGCACCTCACGAGGGCCCGCATGTGATCCTTAGAATCATGCCTCAGCGCCTGTGCCCCCTCAGGCACCACCACCCAATACCCAGAGCTCGCATACCCCGGGCCCATGCGAAATACGCAGTGCTCTGCATCAGAGCCCGGGCAACCTACAGCGACGTCCCCCGAGACCTGGAGCACGTGTGCACTTGCGCCTCGGAGACCGGGCATCTTCCGGCACTGTCACCCGCACCTCGGAGCCCACATCCAACACCGTGCCCCGAAGTGCACCTCACGTGCCAACACCCGAGCTCCGAATCCTGTGTGCTCCCCAAATACACACACAGAACGGGTCCCGGTCAACCAGATGGAATGGAACCATAGCCTGCAGCGTACTGACCCAGTTGGGCCTACAGGGACCAACAAGAGGTCTTATACATAGAAAGGAAGATGATGCAGAGGCAACAGAAACACAAAATTGAAAACACCAAAAATACGAGAATGAGGAACAGTGAAGAAACAACAAACACAATGCATCAAGTGAGATTACTGATACGGACCTACAGGAAATGCAAGACGGAGAATCCAGAATTTTGATCATCAGAATGATGAAAGGCCTCAAAGAAAGCATAGAGGAAATGAAGGAGGAAGTTGAGGCTCTAAGAAAGAGTCAGAAAGAAACACTGAACGAAATGAAGAGTCAATAAACGAATTAAAGACTGCAATAGAAACCAACTCTAGTAGGCTCGACCACATGGAAAACAGGGTATCACTCTTGGAAGACAGTTCATTCAAAACTGAAAACACAGTCAATGATATACAGAAGATATTACAACAACACACCCTAGCCATCCAATAAATACAAAATAATACAAGACATCCTAATCTAAGGATAAAAGGCATCGAAGAAGGATTAGAAACACAGACTAAGGGTATAAGAAACCTCTTCAAAGAAACAATTTCAGAGAATTTTCCGAATATCGAAAAGGACATGGACATTCACATACAGGAGGCATATAGAACACCGTCAAGACAGGACCACAGAAGGACCTCAACATGCCACGTAATAATTAAAATGTCTAACGTAGAGGCCAAAGAAAGAATTCTAAAAGCAGAAAGAGCAAAAGAAAGGGTGAGCCGGGCGTGGTGGCGCACGCTCGTAATCCCAGTATTTTGGGAGGTGGAGACCAGAGGATCCGGGTTTGCAGTCAGCCTCAGCTCTCTCTCTCTCCCTGTCTCTCTCTCTCTCTACTTAATGAGGCCCTCCGCAACTTCGTGAGACTCGGTTTCAAAATAAAGTATAAAAAATAGGGCCGGGGGTGTAGCGCGGAGGTAGAATGCCCCTGGGTTCAATCCCCGGTACCGCAAAAAAATAAAAAAGAAAGGGTGACATACAGGGGCAAAACAATAAAATTACCCCAGACTTCTCAACCCAAGTCAGGAATGCCAGGAGGGATTGGTATGGAGTATTCCTTACCCTGGAAGAAAACAACTTCCAACATAGCCTGGTATATCCAGCAAAGCTATCATTTAAAATTAATGGAGAAATAAAAACATTCCATGATAAACAAACACTTAAAGAATTAATGAGGACCAAGCCAACACTGGAGAAAATCCTAAAGAAATAAATCACAAAGAAGGGAAATCAAGCAATTTTCAGAACCATAGGAGAGGTACATTACACCAGGTAAGCAACTAAACAAGGAGATCTGTCACTACAGCAAATAGAAAATAGAACTCAAAATGACAGGAAACAAAAATCATATCTCAATAATAACATTGAATGTCAAAGGACTCAACTCCCCAATTAAAAGGCATAGACTGGCAATGTGGATTAAAAAGCATAATCCAACTATATGCTGCTTACAAGAAACTCACCTTCTAGCCAAAGATACTCATACACTAACAGTAAAAGGATGGAAAAAGATATACCATGCAAACGGAGATCGAAAACAAGCAGGGATAGCAACACTTATATCTGACAAAACAGACATTAAGCTAAAACACATTAGAAGAAACAAAGCAGGTCACTTCTTACTAATAAAAGGAACAATCCAACAAGAAGATATAACAATAGTAAACATCTACGCCCCAAATTTGGGCGCACCCGCATTCATAAAACAAAGTCTTCAGGACATCAGGTCCCAAATAGACCCAAACACAATAATATTGGGAGACTTCAACACACCACTCACGCCACTAGATCGATCCTCCAGACAAAAGATGAATAAAGATTGTTCAGACCTAAATAAAACCATAGACCAGATGGATCTAATAGACACATACAGATAATTTCAACCAGCAACATCTGAATACACATTTTTCTCAGCTGCCCACAGAACATTCTCCAAAATAGACAACATACTGGGTCACAAAGCAAGCACCAGCAAATTCAAAAGATGTGATATAATTCCCTGCATCTTCTTAGATCACAATGGAATGAAACTGGAAATTAACAACAGGAAGACTAAAAGTAACCACATAAATACATGGAGACTGAATGATACACTTCTGAACGAGGAATGGATCAGAAAAGAAATAAGGGGAGAAATAAAAAGATTCCTAGAATTAAACGAAAATAGAGACATGACATACCAAAATCTATGGGACACTTTGAAGGCAGTGTTAAGAGAAAAATTTATAGCACTGAGTGCCCACATAAAAAAAAAAAAAACAGAAGACATCCATATAAATAACCGACTAACACACCTCAACGATCTTGAAAAACAGGAACAGTCGATTCCCAAAGCCAGTAGGAGGCAGGAGATAACTAAAGTTAGAGCAAAAATTAATGAAATAGAGAATAAAAAAACAATACAAATAATCAACAAAACAAGAAGCTGGTTCTTTGAGAAGATTAACAAGATTGACAAACCACTAGCCAACCTAACCAAAAGAAGGAGAGAATCAACCCAAATTACCAAAATCAGAAATGAAAAAGGGGATATCACCACAGATAGTGAAGAAATCCAGAGGATCATAAGAAACTACTTTGAAAA
Organism: Glis glis; assembly: GCA_004027185.1. NCBI lineage: Eukaryota > Metazoa > Chordata > Mammalia > Rodentia > Gliridae > Glis > Glis glis. The sequence goes on from PVJS01000273.1 coordinate 106,980, forward strand.
CTTATATTTCAATAAAATGGAAAACATTGAAGAAATCAAAAGATTTCTAGACACATACAACCTACCTAAATTGAGCCAAGAGGATATAGAAAACCTGAATCAACCAATAGCAAGCACAGAGATAGAAACAGCAATAAAACGTATGCCATCAAAGAAAAGCCCAGGTCTGGATGGTTTTCCAGCCAAATTCTACAAAACCTTTACAGAAGAACTAAAACCAATACTTCACAAACTACTCTGTGAAATTGAAAGAGATGGAATCCTTCCAAATTCCTTTTATGTGGCCAAAATCACATTAATACCAAAGCCAAATAAAGACACTTCAAGAGAATTACAGACCAATATCATTAATGAATATAGATGCAAAAATTCTAAATAAAATACTAGCCATGCACATTCAAAACCATATTGAGAAAATCGTACACCATGACCAAGTTGGTTTCATCCCAGGAAAGCAAGGCTGGTTCAACATATGCAAAAAAATACACGTTATTCACCATATAAATAGAATTAAAAACAAGAGTCACATGATCATTTCAATAGACGCGGAAAAAGCATTTGACAAAATTCAACACCCATTCATGTTAGGAACTCTACAGAAAATCGGAATAGAAGGAACATACCTTAGCATCATTAAATCAATATATAAGAAACTCAAAGCCAACATTATATTTAATGGGGGAAAATTGCCAGAATTCCCCTTAAAAACAGGAACAAGACAAGGATGCCCACTATCACCACTCCTTTTCAATATAGTCCTCGAAACTCTTGCCAGAGCAATAAGACAAGAGAAGGATACCAAAGGAATTCAAATAGGAAAAGAAGAATTAAAATGATCTTTATTTGCAGATGACAAGATCCTGTATCTAGAAGTCCCAGAGAACTGAACCAAAAATCTACTAGAGCTGATCAACAAATTCAGCAAAGTAGCTGGATACAAGATCAACCTAAAAAAATCAGTAGCTTTCATGTACGCCAACCATGAAACCACTGAGAAAGAAATACAGAAAACAATTTCATTCACAACAACTTCAAAACCAATCAAATACCTAGTAATAAACTTAACCAAAGAGGTAAAAGACCTCTACAATGAAAACTATAGAACACTGAAGAAAGAAATCGAAGAAGATCTTAGAAGATGGAAAGATCTCTCCTGCTCTTGGATAGGCAGAATAAATATTATCAAAATGGCCATTCTGCCAAAAATGATCTATATAATCAATGCAATCCCTATCAAAATACCAACATCATTTTTCACAGATCTAGAAAAATCAGTCATTAATTTTATATGGAGAAACAAAAGACCCATAATAGCCAAAGCAATTCTCAGCAATAAGAATCTTGCAGGAGGCATAACAATTCCTGATTTCAAATTGTACTATAGAGCTATAGTAATAAAAACAGCATGGTATTGGCACAAAAACAGACATATAGACCAGTGGAACAGAATAGAAGATACAGAAACAAGTTCACAAACTTATAGTCAATTGATTTTTGACAAAGGTGCTAAACACATACGTTGGAGAAAAGACAGTCTTTTCAACAAATGGTGCTGGGAAAACTGGTTATCTACCTGTAGAAAAATGGGACTAAATCCTTATCTCTCACCCTGCACAGGAGTCAACTCGAGATGGATTAACGACCTGGAAATTAGACCAGAGTCTGTGAAATTATTAGAAGAAGGCATAGGTGCAACACTCCAACATACAGGCACAAGTAGAAACTTCCTCAACAAGACCTCCAAAGCACATGAAATTAAAACAAGAATTAATAAGTGGGATAGCATTAAACTACAAAGCTTCTGTTCATCAAAGGAAACCATCAAGAGCCTAAAGAGAAAGCCTACAGAACGGGAGAAGATATTTGCAAGCTATCCCTCTGACAGAGGTCTAATATCTAGGATATACACTAAGAAAATAAATAATCCGATCAAGAAGTGGGCAACTGAAATGAATAGACACTTCATGAAAGAAGAGATACAAATGGCCAATAGATACATGAAAAAATGTTCAACATCTTTAACAGTCAGGGAGATGCAAATCAAAACTACTCTAAGATTTCGTCTAACCCCAATTAGAATGACAATCATTAAGAAGTCAAACAACAACAAATGTTGGTGAGGATGTGGGAAAATTAGGACTCTTCTACACTGTTGGTGGGATTGCAAACTAGTTCAACCACTATGGAGATCAGTGTGGAGATTCCTCAGAAAACTGGGAATGGACCCACCATATGATTTGGCTATACCACTACTGGATATCATACCAAAGGGATTGAAACCAGAAATCTACAGTAATATATGCCTACACATGTTCATAGCAGCACAATTCACAGTGGCCAAATTATGGAACCAACCTAGGTGTCCATCAACAGATGAGTGGATTACAAAATTGTGGGAAATACACACAATGGAATTCTACTCAGCAGTAAAGAAGAACAAAATAACATCATTTGCAAGAAAGTGGAAGGATCTGGAGAATATTATGTTAAGCGAGATCAGTCAATCACAAAAAAAGAAGAGACGTATGTTTTCATTAATATGTGCAACCTAAGGAGTAGTAGGGACACCAAGGGACTCCAGTTGATAATGGAGAACCCTCAGCGGAACAAGGGAAGTGGTTCAAGGGGAAAGGGGAGGGCATGAAAAAAGCGAATTAGTGGAATTACTATCATAAACAATATGTACATGTGAAAATATACCAACATCATTCTTGGTACTTCACACAGGTGGGGGGCGGCAGGGGGAGACACTAAGAACTGTGTGCATGTATATTAACATCAAATAGAAATTCATTGTGATGTAAGACTCCAATGCACCAATAAAAGCACATTAAAATAAAAAAGACAAAAAAAATATAAAATATATATAAAAAATATCAAGTAGCTAACTATTTATTTTTGGTACTGCGGATTGAACCCAGAGTCATTTTAACTCCAAGTTATACCCCCCAACCCAATTTTATTTCTTATTTGGAAACAGGGTTTTATTAAGTTGCAGAGGGCCTCACTAAGTTGCTGCAGCTGACCTCTAGCCTGCGATCCTCCTGTCTCAGCCTCCCAAGTATTGGGATTACAAGCCTGTGCCACCACGCCTAGCTTGCAGTTAACTATACTAAGAATTGAGAGGAACGGGAGATGAGTGGAGGAGAACACTTTTAGGAATTGATTGTTTTACAGATGTGAAGTCCCTGTGCGGCCCCATGTGACTACAGAAGGTTGGAGCAGGTACAGGAGGGGCCCAGAGGTTGAGGAATTTGCCACAGCCAGAGATAACTAACAGCAGCTCACACGCCCAACACGGTGCTCTTGGAACTCAGAAGCCAGGGCCTCCTGACCTGCTGCAAGTGTCAGGATGTCTCATGCCTCCCCTGATCTCCCTCCACTTACAGGTCTGTGCCCAGGGAGAGTCACCAGCAGCCCTGCTGAACTCACAGCTGGCTTTGGCCACTGAAAAGGGAAGAGTGGTGTCCTGTGTCAGTCCCCTGGCTACAGCACCGAGGTCCAGAGCTTGCCTCAAGCTCTTCTAGCTCCTCCACCTCGACCACGTTGACTGGCACATCCCCTGTGTCCTGGGGATGGGAATGGCAGTGCCTCAGAGAGGAGCCCATGATGGTCAGATGGTATGAGGGAGAGTAAGCCTCCAATGTGGCATGTCTCCAGGGTGCAGTTGTTGCAGGGGATTGTTGTTATAGCAGCATACGTCAGCATCCTGACTGATACAGCCCCAGTGTGCTGCCAAACCCTTCAAAATATTCCTATTTCTCCAGTTCTGGTCCTGATTTCTTCCTGCTCACCCTGACGAGGCTCCTCCACTCTGTGGCCCTGACCTCCACCTCCCTGCTCTCTCCTCCTGAATTCCTGGCAGCAGCGCCCTGGCTGGGCTCTCAGCAAGGACTTTCTGAGCTTGCAGTAGCCAGGAAGACCACATTCTCTTATCTACTGATGTTTACCTGTCAAAACAGACACCATATCAATATAGGAGCGGGTGATATTCAGAAGATAAAACAATAGTGTGTGCTCTTAAATTGGAAACCGGACTCCATTTATCTTCTGCAGGAAACCTTTTCAAAGCTCCCTTGTAACTCAGCGTGGTGTGTGAGGCCCATGGAGAGGCAACAGGGAGAGGAGGGGTCATGCTCTCTGGACTTAAGTCCCCGGACTCAGCCATTCTCTGGGGTTCCTCTCAACCAGGGCTGACACGATGTGCTCATGGAGGATGCGGGGCCTGGGGGTGCTCCACACGCCACTCCCACCTGTGTCCTGCAGACTCTCCTTCCTCATGCTGTCTCTCTGCCACACACCATCATGTCTTCTGGGGCCCCAGCAAGGCTTGGGCAGGCCTCCTCCCAGCATCCCCACCACTGTCCCCACCGCAGCCTCACAGGCATCTTCTGCTCCACCAGTGGCCAGGGTCACACTGCCTGACACCCCGATGGCTCCTCACCATGTTGGGGAATGACCCCGGCCCCCAAGTCCTGTCTCAGCTAAATGCCTCTGTGCCCTGGCCCATGTGCCGGCCCAGATCAGGGGCTCCCCATCTCCCGCTGGAACTCCAGACCAGGCTGCCCCACCAGGGCCTTCTGCCGCGTTGATAACAGCAGGTTAGGAAGGAACACTGTGCTGAGCTGTCGGGTTTCCATTAGTGATTTCTTCAGAGTCTTTCTGACCCACAGTTAAGGCGAACATTGACAAGTGTTGCCAGGAATTGTCACAGGGCTCCACATATCTTCTACCTGGAACATTTCACAGTTGATAATTAATTATAGGCTTAATAATGTGATTATCTCATTAACAAGTTCCCATATTCATTTCCCTCCACTTCCCAGCAAGCCACATTCTACAGAACAGTTCTTAACTGTCTTGAAAGTATTTTAGCATATAAATCATAACAGATGAGTCCTTTGCTTGAGTCCTGCCCGCTGACCTCCCTTTCCTCCTAGAATCTGCCTTCAGGGCCACCAAGCCTCTGTGATGGGGCCTGCCCACCTCCCTGGTCCTCTTGCTGGTGCAGAGGCTCAGTCCCAGGCAGACTGGTCTCTACAGGGCTGGACTGCTCCAGGTCAGGCACTCCAGGCTGCTCTGTGGCTCACACCACTGCCCCGGGCCCTCACGCTCCTGCTCCCCCCTCACACAGATCTCTCCAAAGTCACCTTCTCAGAGCGCCTTCCAGAAACACCCAGCGCTCTTCATTTATCCAGTGCTGTGCGTGTCGCTGGCATGGGGGAGCCGAAGTGGGAGGAACTCAGCCCAGAATCCCTGCTGTCACCCGTGTTCCCGCAGAGGGAGAAGCCGCCCCACCACCCGCCACAGTCGCTCTCCCCTTCGCTCTGATGTGTCTGTCCTCACGTGTGGAATCGTCCCTTGTTTTCTTCCCCGTCTTCCAGTTAAGCCGCGTGGCCGTGGCCACTGTCGCTAGGACCCGCACTACCTTCCATCTGCCAGAGGAGTGTCCAGCACGCAGCAGGCGTCCCAGAGGTGTGCTCAATGAGTACGAAGCCTTGAAGTTTGAGTGGATTTTTACAACAGTATAGGAGGCCAGAGGTAAGACTTCCTTGAGGAACATGCGAGAACCTGTAAAAGGTTCCAGAGTCAAAAGGAGTGTAGTCTGGGGAGGAACCAGGGCTGCGGGCACCAGCAAGTCAGCTGCCCACTGCTTGGGAGAAGGGAACACCTTGAGGTAGGTGGTGGGTGCGAGAAAGGCTCTTGGGAGACGCATGGCCACCAAGGGCTGGGGAGGTGGGTGTGCTCTGTACTGACACAGGGAGAGGGTGCTCTGTCACCAACCTCCCCTCAAGAGGCTCCAAGTGCCAAAGAATGTGTTTGTGGTGGCCTCTGAGACGTAGTAAAAATGTCGCAGGAGGATAGTGATAGAAGCAATCCTCCTGAAACCCTTCCTACTCCAAGCGCACGAAGGGCCAGCCGGAAGCTGAGGCTGTCTGCGTCTGTTCAGCACTATAGCAAAATCCCACGACTGAGTGGCGGGGGAACCGCGGACCGTCTTCCTCATGGCTCTGGAGGCACCTGCGGATTCAGGGTCTGCTGAGGGCTGCTGAGGGCTGCTCCCTGGTTCCTAGCTTCTGCTCACTGTGCCCTCACACAGTGGCAGGGACAGGCAGCTGTCCAGGGCCACTCTTAAGGGTGCTAATCCTGTTCATGAGGCCAATTCCCTCCCATAGGACCGGCCTCCTGATCCTATCAGCTTGAGATCTCAACAGAATTCTGGGGGACGCAGACCCTTAGGCACCACTGGCCACGTATCTGCGCAAGTTCTTACAGCTCTGTGCGAAGTAAGTGTGTGCAAGGGGACATCTCCTAAGAGGAGCGTTTGCATTCGGAAGTTTCAAGCAGAGAAGTCCTGACACTGGGTTTAAAAATAAGGTTTCTGAGTTCTCTTGGAATTCAGCCAACGTGTCATGAATTATGGCTAAGAAATGCCTATTTCCATCTGGCCTTTTAAAGCAGCAAAACTAAAGTGTAGCACATGCTTGCCACGAAGGCGGGGAGACCTTGCTAGAAAGCCTTTGTGTTGAAAACCTTGGGCTGGTGAGGCGTGCTCACCCGGCATCCACCCTGTCTGCGATCACTCACCAGAAAGCATGCGTGGCAGGAAGCTCTGGAAGGCCGCGGGGGCAGCCCGTGTCATGCTCCATGCTCCCCAAGGCCGGTTTCTATGAGTTTTGCTTTTCCAGAGCGAAAGGGCTAGCATAATTGTAACTGAGGGACAGTTTGGGGATGAGGCGATATCGTAAGCATTTTAATAATTAAGCAAACACCAGGTGCCCCATGAATGCATTCTACTGCTCGCCCAGGAGCAGAACGCTCTAACTCCACTGGGCCCAAGGTTGTGCGGACAGCCAGACAGGGATCTCAACATCTGCATGATCTTCAAGACAGCATCTTCAGGATTAACTGTGACACTTCAGGTAAGCAGTTTAAAACAAGTGTGCAAAAATGCCCGGCCATGCCCAAGGGCAGAATTAATTCCCTGTCTCCTTCCCTCTGTCCTCCCTCCCTCTCTCCCTCCCTCCTCCTTCTCTTGTTCTAATTCTCACTTTCCTTTTTCTAACACACATAACCTGGTGGTTAAAATGGCTTATTGCCCTTTCCAAGCTAACCTGTAACTAGAGACTTGCTATTAGTTTAAGCTTTAATTCACTGTTTCAGCAGTATTCCTGCATTCATTAAATATTTAATAAGTACCAGCAACCAACTATGCTCCCCAAAAAGAATAGTATGTCTGCCAAATTTTCTTCCATGCAGTTGGAAGGCTTGGATTACAGGAGCAGAGAGCAATGGAAAGAAGAAGGAAAGCAAGCAAGCTGCACGCACATACGCAGACACCCAAGGAGACACAGCGATCCCCAGAGATTCCTCATGGGCGGTGAGGGAGCCGGAGAGGAAAGAGCACTGGCCTCCACGTTTGTCACTCTGAAGCTCATGTGCCATTCCAACCCTTCTCCCCCGAGCCCTCTAGTCCTTCCCGAAACAGGATGCGTTTACTTTCCAAGGAGCGTATATACTGAATACGGTTCTAATCTGCGTGCACTGCGCACAGACAGGACATCCACACGGGTTCGATGTCGGAGTTTGTGAAATTAAAAGCCCAGGGTGGCTGTGCACGCAGCAGAGGTGAGCGCAGGGGCCTGAGGACCAGCCCTGTAGGATGCTTGCCTTGAAACCACATTCAGGAGACTAGCTGGAAAACGGAGAAGAGAGAGAGAGAGAGAGAGAGAGAGAGAGAAAGACAAACCAAAGCAAAAACAAAACCAGGGCATGGGCCTCTTGCATTGCTGCAGGGTTCTAAGCAGTTAGTTTAACTTAACTATCTCTTTTGTGCTCGATCCTGCATGGGTGGCAGTGTGGATCTGAAGAAAATCAAGTCTTTAGAGATGCTTCCAGGTGATTACAACATGCTGAAATAATCTTTTCTTTTTCCCCATTTTTGGACCGAGATCTGACAATCAAATGAGTTAACTGTAGCTACTAAATGTCTGAATTAAAAAAAAAAACTCAAAAGTTACTTATGTCATCCTGGTAAAAGAGTCTTACATCTGAAATATGCACATGCGCCTTTTCTAACGTACAGCTTTCTGTTGTCAAGGTGACCCTCGGGAGGGTCCTGGAATCCTTCTGTGCCCTTGGAAGGGTAAGTCTCACCCTGAGTTGTTCAGGACCCTGCACATGGCGTCTCTGGAGAGGCAGGGGGCTCTTAGCCTGCTTCTCTGGGTTTGTGGAGTCTCTCCTTTTCCTTCTAGGCCTCTTCCTGTTTCCTGTGTGGTCCTGGGCTAGTAACAGGAGGCCACCCGAAGCCTGACTGCTCGCCTCTTCAGTCTCTGGAGACGTTGGGATTTGGAGGAACAGATGTCTAATGAGCCGTCTCCTTTTTGGCTTGAACAACATTCCCCCAACACCCAGGTGTATGCGGCCCCTGGATTGGATTCCCTCCACGGCACTCAGAATGAACCCCATGGGCTCGTGTTTCATTGCTGATGCCTGCCTGTGAGTCCTGCCCATTTCTTTGCTTTTATTTATTCAATAAATAGGGACTGAGCACCCCTCCTACCCAACACTGGGCTGCGATGGAGATAGTAAACTAACCCACATCAGTGTGCAGAGAAGGAACTAGAGAGATTAAAAAATTACGACAAGGTAATGTCACCAAAGCCTGAAAATAATGTAATTTTTATTTTCTGCCACCATCAACAAATAATTTCAGCCACTAAAAGAAGAATGAATTGGAAAGACCTACTAGGGGAGCCTAAAAATAAAACAGTGTTGAAGAAGACGAGCAGGCAAAGTGCAGGGAGACGCAGTGCTATGCTATTAATAAATATTTCACTCCTCCAAATATAGGAATGACTGCTTTGGTTGCTTTCCTATTAAAAAGAAGAATTCAAATCAAGTTTAATATGGTAGGGCCTAAGAGAAACTGGCAAATCCCACTGGTTGAATTCGATATTTAACAGTAAAATTTGCAAATGCAGTTGTTAATTAAATTAGTGTTCTTTTAGACAAAAAGGTGGGGGTGAAGATGATTACCCACATGGTAGGTCATTGTTCTTTGGGAAGTATTCAGGGCTTTAGACATTTTTAAAAGGAAAGGAGAGAAGAGGGAGGGTAGGGGAGAACGAGGGAGGGAGGACAAACTATTCTTTATTGTCTGAGAGCAGATGAAAAATAAAGACATCTGCTTTCAACAGGTTCTTTACAACGAAGCAAGTTTGGGTCTGAAGAGTGGCTTTAAGGAAGCAACAAAGACTGCGTGTTGACTGTCCGCAGCCCCCTCCCCACACCTTGCTGAGAGCACTTGGCCAGAGCCCAGCAAGATGCTTCCAGGTAGTGTGATAACCAGCCGCTGACGGAAGGCTTGTTTTGCCAACCTGTCAGAGGAATCCAATCGTTTGCTAATTCAAGGCAAGGTCTTCATTTGAAAACATCAAATGTGTGGTATTGTACGTCTATGTCAGGGACTATACTGCCAATGTACAAGCTTTTGCTCATTTCAATAAGTCAGCCGCGTACTTATCAAGGGGAAATGTGCTCCAGGGTGTGGGGGGCTACAGAGGGAGGGAGGGAGGGTGCCCGGGGCTCCGCCCAGCGCTCCTGGGAGGTGTTCACCACTTTCAGCCTGTCAAGGCTGTCTCCAGCTCACACAGAAGAGACAATCCATCAGTTTAATAAAGAGGCGGAGCAGTTCCTACAGGTGACTCGCAGATCAAGGTATGAAGCAGAACTCGTTTACCACTTTGGAGAGATGCACTGTAGTTCTAACCTGTGCTTTTGAAGGAAGCCTTGAAAGCTTCCAGAGGCTTCCGACAGGGACGTGTGTGGGGGCAATCTGCCATGTCACACTGCACACCGACTCTACAGACCAGGGAGAAGAATAGCAGAGGTCCTGGGGACAATGTCAGGCCAGCAGAGCTGTACCGAGGCCGGACATCCCTCCCCTTCCTGTCATTCCCACAACAAACCTAGCAGGATTCACTAAGCCCAGCAGCATGTTTTGCAAAGGGCTCAAGATACCTGTGTCCATGAAGCTTGGTGTTATCATTGTTGACACAGAAATTCATAAATATGATGTTGTTAGTGGCTTTACCATAAAATTCCTCCTCTCCCCTCCTGTGCGGCAGGCAGCTCTAGGAGCTCAACAAACCTTCCAAACACACTCTCTTCCTATGGGCCAGCTCATCCTTTGGTGAGGCTGTGAAATCTTCCAGATCTTTCTTAGAAAGGTCAGCTTGGCTCACGAGGGATCATGGCCACCCTTTTGCCTGTGGTCATCTGGATTAATCTTGGATATCTCAAGGGGATTAAAATTTAGGGGAACAGAAATTGGAAGGCAGAGGCTCTCTGCTTCATTTGTCTTGGATATTTACAATGAGCTCCTCTCTTCACAATATCTGTGCCCTGGTTCTGTGCCCTGTTCCCAGACCCTGTGCAGGTTGGCTGGCGAGAGTAGTTTACTACATATATTACTGCCTGGATCTGCAAAAACTGCAGGACAAGACTTGCTAACGAGACCCCATCTCTTGTAGACCGATGAAGCATACCATACACTCTGCTTGGCGGAGGAGCAGTTCAGGATGGACTCTCTATGAAAGGAGAGCTTATACCAGGTCTCTGCTTTTTTATTTCTTTTTAAAAATTTTTTTTCTCAAGTCTGACAGTAATGAAAATCATTGTTCAGCATTTGGAGAAGTACGAAGGAGTGAACAAGGTCAGGTGCTTACAGGCCTGCTGTTGGCGAGATGGGCCTTGTTCTCTAAGATAGATGCTAGTTCTGTGCACTGGAGGGGGGAGTCCCAGGAACACCCCTGGTGGGAAAAATCACAGAAACTAGGGCAGGAAACAGACGGATTATGTATTACAATAAGACTGGCATTTCCTTCTTTTCAAACCCAACATCAGCTGAAGGTCTGCATATGGTTTCCTCCCAAGGCGCTAGATCCTCAGCAATATGTAAATGTTGTCTTTGTCAGTTTATTTTTCCAGGTGAAAAATCTTCCTGTCTGTGAAAGAAGCCTTTGTGAGCCCAGCTCCCTGGCTTGCAATAAAACCAGAAGAGATCAAGTTCCATTAGGAAACACGCTGTCCAAACTTTAAATCTGAAATTAGCTTATTAGGGTCCAGGGTTGGTAAAGAGGACACCCTTAAATATACGATGTCCTTATCTAATTTTAAAAAGGGATGGTCAGGGGCTTCTCCTTCACCCTGGCCCTGGTACAGAATGGATACTTCTAGAATGTCTTTTTCTCTGGTACTTTAACCTGTGCTCTTTCATTAGAAGGTAAACACAGACCTCTGCTGGGAGCTATAGAAGGCAATGTGTGTCTCTCTTGTATAAGTCATACTTGTGGCAATAGTTTTCTGCCAAGAAACCCACCATCATGCCCTTCCCTCTCTTTCTATCATGGCTAAACTTTTCTTTGGAGAATCCCAAAGTTGGGGAACATCCCAGTGGCATGTCATGGGTCCCGGGCACAGTGTCACAGAGCAAGGGCTTTGTGTCCTATGAACAATGACAAGAGATTCCACAGCAGGTGGCCGCTCTCGTTGCACATGTTTTAATTACATTACCTTGAGTATGTCGGGATCTCAGGAAACAGGATCAGAAGTTGCTGTGCAGTCTGGCTACGTCGGACGCACTCGGTGTTTACTCTCCAGGGCGTGCGTTGACCCCACGGCCCTACTGCGGCAGCCTGGCTGATGAAGTGAGTGCAGGAAGGAACATGCCGGACTCCTCACTCGTCGGGAGGCCTGGGCTGCCTCCCCTCCGGCCCCTCTGCACCTCCTCACGCCCACTGACAATGGCGTCTTTCAGATGGGTTTCAGCGGTAGCGACTCCGGCCTGTGTGCCCATGTGTCCTGGGCTCCGACCTCCTGGCCTGGGCTGTCCCACGTGCCTGGCTTTTTCTGGTCTCTGGAATTTCTACACAGGCTCGGTCATGTGGGAAGGTGGGCCTGGGCTCTGAATGAGAAAGAAAAGCTATGAGGAAATTTTCACATGAAAGTAACTTTTTCAGAATAAAATGAAGAGAAAGTGGATGTAGCTTGTGGATGTAGAAGATGCCCAGATGGTAGAAAATGAATTTGACCAAAGGATTCAATTTCCACTTGCCTTGGTTTGTGTGGAAGTTGCTAGTGGCTTGTCACAGGGTTGTACACATCAAATTTGTTATAACACAGATGATTTACTATAGCATTTAAAAACTATAATCCTTGGGCATGTCTAACAGGTTAAGAATACTATACACAACAACTCTTAACCTCACAGAGCCCTGTGATATTAGCATTATTTTAAGCAATTCCCAGCTAACACTGAACTTTAAATAATGTGTCTGATTCTCTCTGAACAGCATGCAGGGTACCATGATATGAACTGCAAAGGGTGGACTCAGCTGAGATGTGCAGAATCTGAAGCCACCTCCACGGCATCTAAGAGGCACGTGGGGGCCTGTGTGACAGCCGCTGTGTGTCAGGATGTTAAACCTACAAACCTTTTAAAGGTAGCACACAGCATGTCCAGCACCCGGGCGGCCAACGCAGGATTCCAGCTGTGCCTTAGTGTGACTTCTGGCGAGCTTCCTCGCTCTTGTAAATTGGGGATTCATAACGTCGTACCTGCCTCCTAGGCTTGGTCCTTCCAGGGAGGTGAATGGCCATGTCTGGCAGTTCTCAGGAGAGTTGTTGTGTTCACAGCTAACGTGCAGTGGTGGGCTAGCTGGCTTTGTCACTGTATGGTCAGTTTCACTAGTGCACACACTGCTTTGACATTTTAAGAATTTTCTTGCAAATTGCCTAAGGAATTCACTTAGTAACCCATGTGTTTACTCAGCTCCTAAACTTTAGGCCAGGGGTTGGTGCAGTCTGACTGCTCTCTGGCTTAAGCAACCCACAGGCAGTGGGAGAGTATAGACACACCACACTCCACTTTGGTCAGTGTGTGAGGGAAGAGCAGCAGGCAGAGGAATGGCAAAGGGATGGGTCAGCGCCCAGCAATGCACCAATGGGTTTGGAAAGGTGTCTAGTTTTTTACTGCACATGCCCTGGACAGGCAGGTTTTTTTTCCATTGCTTGACGAAAATACTTGACATGAACAACATAGAGGAGGAAAGTTAGACGTGGGCTCACAGTTTCAGAGGTATAGTCCACAGTCGGCCAACTCCAAGATCGGCATCCTGTAAGCACAGCACGTGGCAGAGGACAGCAGCTCATCTCATGACAGCTGGAAAGCAGAGAACCAGACAGGAAGTGACCAGGGACAGAGGTAGTCCCCAAAGTCACACTCCCAATAACCGACCTCATCCAGCCATACCCACCTGCCTAAGTTACCACTCAGTAAATCCACTCAAATGATTAATCCTTCAGTGGATGTATCCACTGATGAGATTAGAGCCCTGACTCAATGATTTCACCTCTGAATATTGTTGCCTTGGGGACATGCTTCCAACACATGAGCCTTTGGGGGACATGGCAAACTCAAGCCATAACAGTTCTCCTGCATTGAGGTTTACACTGGAGCATGTAGCACATTTCCTATGGTGCACTGTTGCATCATCGATATCTCCAACAACATAGAGTCTTTCAGATCACATGACCACAATAGAAGGGCTTCCTGTCCCAAGTCTAACCCTGCTACAGAGCTCCTTTCTGTTCTGTGTCCCACCTGTAGCCAACAGCCTGTGAATCGCGCAGGTTATGAGCTGCCTAGGGTGTGGAATACACTCACTAAGAAACTGACCAGGCCATGGTGCTTCTTTTTCATGGGAGGGAGGCCAAGAAGTAATAGTATGTCTTAGCATGCCTGGACCATCAGACTCCAAAACTGTTTATTGAATGTGGCAGGTCTCTGCAGCTTTGCAATGTCTATCTATCAAACTCAGAAGTGCATGTTTTCTGCTAAGGCTTTGAGCATCGTAGCCTAGCCCCCTTTTGCTCACCAGGCCTGATTAACAATGACACCAATGTAATAGATCAATGTCAAGACCATCATGATTATTTTGACTAGATAATGACAGATGGTATATAGTAAATATAGCCCTGGGGCAAAAATGTAAATGCATATTGTCAATTCTATATGAAAACATACTATTTCTCATTTTATTTATTTATTTTTTGGCTGAGATAGAGAAAAAATACCTGTTTGTTAGAATGATGACTATATGCAAAGCACCTGAGGCCATGAACATCCACCCCAGCAAACACACTGTGTCTGAGAGAGGGCCTGAGATTGGGCTGGCCACGGGATTGAGCTTGTGGTGGTCGGTGTTATTCTCCAGGTCTATTTTCTACTGAGGTCACACTGGTCCCTTATATGGATCTAGGAGGGGAATTGAGACTCAATTATCTCTGCATTCCAGGATGCAATGCTGTTTATGATGTCCTGTCTATCGAGGTTGATGGGGAATGGATTTCGCTTGGCTTTCTCTATTATTGTTTTACTCCACAAACAAAGAGCTTGGTTTTAGGATAGAACAAACTGCTGAGGTTGGTGATCCCAATTATGGATCTGATCACCAGAGAAATGGCCGCAAGTGAGCCCATGGACCCGATACACTTACTACGAGTTGGGTGGGCCTCAGAATGCCTCTGTTAGTTAGCTAACATCGCAGGTGCCCTCTGATGTAGGGGAGGCCTGAGGACAGTTTGGGTCTCTGGTTATCAGGTCAATATGATCTCACAAGCTGTGCTCAACCATTGTCAAAATAACTGGGCGCTTCTTTTTCCTCAAGGTACAGTTACCTAGGCAAATGGCCATCTATGCCTGGGGGAGAACAGGAAGAGTCATCCCCATGTATAGTGTCAGATATTGTAGAAACTTCATTTCTGGGAAATGATCACATCCTTAGTCAGTGGAATCTGGGTCTGAAACTGGCTCAGGTCCAGAATTTGGGCAAGTAAGTAAGACATTATTCTACGATTGATACCTTCTCTGATTAGATCCTTTGCTGGAAGCCCACCTATATAAGAAAAGCACTTGTAGTGGTTTGGATTTAGAATGCCCCCCTTGCCCTCACAGAAACAAGGGAACAATGTTACAAGTGGGACTTGGCTGGTAGGGAGGGGTCTCTGGGGGATTTGGCTTTGGGAACTATATAAGGTCCTCTCCTCCCCTTGATCTCTCTCTGGCTTCCAGCCTCCATAATGTGAGAGCAGAGCCCATGATCTCCCTCTCTCTGCTTCCTGCCACCATGTCCTAAGCTCTGCAGACCTGGCCTCACATGGACTGAACCCTGAAATCTCCAGAAACTGTGAGCAAATAAATCTTCCTTCCTCTAAGTTGTGTGTGGTCAGTTCTTTTGGATCACAGCAGTGAGAATGTTGACTGAGACAGCACCCCAAAGCCAACACGCTCTTCCACACAAAATTTATGTTCTAGCCCCTTGAACATCTCCTACAAAATGTGATCCTGTCTGTACTCCCTGCTTCCCATTGGTACAAGCTCACTGGACTTGAGGATCTCAAGATGGAGCCTCTGTCCTCTTGGTAGTAGTCATGCCCTCTGACTACTGTATACAAGTCCACACACAGAGTGGCTTAAAGTAGCAGCAGTTTCTTTCTCATAGTTCTGGACGCTGAAAGTCCAAGGCGGGGGTCTGGCCGATTCAGCGTCTGCTCAGGGCTGCTCCCTGGTTCTAGATGGACCTTCTTGCTGTGCCCTCACATGATAGAAGGGGTGAGGGAGCTCCCTGGGACCTCTATTATAAGGACATAAGGATGTTAATTCCATTCATGAGGGCTCCACTCTCCCAACCTCATCACCTCTCAAAAGTACTATTTAATATCTTCACTTTGGGGTCAGGATTTCAACATATGAATTTTGAAGGAACAAATATTTAGACCACACAAGGAGCACCTACCTTGTTGCATCAGGGTTTTCTGTCTCCTTGCCCTGCACAGGCTGATCTGCTGCCTCCCACTCCAGACCTGTATGATGATTCTGCACTGTAAAGTTTGGAGGCATTTGGAGAGTCACAATGTGTGGGAGCACTGTGTCTGTCAGCTTTCCTGACTATAACAAATGCCTGAGACGAATCAATTTAATAAGAGGAAAGGTTTACTGTAGCTCACAGTTTCAGAGGTTCCAGTCCATGGCTATAGAGCCCCATTACCTTTGGG